>RJWM01004190.1:0-104233 GCA_004363535.1 Dasyprocta punctata
CAGATGGTGGCAGGTGCATAGGGTCATGTCTGTGTGGTTCTTCCAGCCCACACTGTCTGCCCAAAGGAAGCAAGCACCTCTGATGGCCTGCAGGTACAGAGGGCATATCTGTCTGTTTATCCCTGTCCATGCTAGTTACCTGAGGGAAGCAAGCCTCCCAGTCACAGCACATGCACAGGGGTGGGTCTGGTTGTTTCTCCCTGCCCACACTGGCTACATGAGGGAAGCAAGCATCTGAATTGTGGTAGGCATGCAGGGGCAGGCCTAACTGTTTTCCCTGCTGGCACTGGCTGCATGCAGGAGGCATGCCTTCCAATGGTGGCAGGCACACAGGTGTTTATCTTTGCTTGCCCTAGCTGCCTGCAGGAGGCAAGCCTTCTGATGGTGGTGGGTATGAAGGGGTGGGTCTCTAGTCTGGTTATTAATCTGTATTTATGGCAATTAACTTGATAAAATCTTATAAAATAAATCAATTTGGTGCTGGCTTAAAAAGGGAAAAAAATTTAAAAATTGGAGTGAAGGGAAATATTGGGAGTTATAGTCTCCCAAATCCCTGGACAAGCAAATGGTGAAGGAAAACTGAAAGAGATAATGTAATGTTGATTGTGGGGGTCCAGGAATGTCAGAACTTTTGTGGCTAACACAGAGACTTCTCTGAACTAGCCAGTATTTATTGGCTCCTTAACATATTAGGGGGTGCAGGAAATTGCAGAGAATAATTGAGACAAAAAAGGTGCAAAATAAGCAAGGCCTTGAGAAAGTAGAGCGAAGGAATTCAAAGTAGTAAATCCTTAATGAGGAAACTGATCTCTATGGTTGGCAGTCATGTTTTCTGAGTGAGATTTACCACCCTCATTCACATTGTTATCTTTCCTTCAGTGGTGTCACAGTGTCATAGACCACTATAGGTCTCTACTGTGACCACTGGCATGGGAGAGTTCAATTTATGCACACCAGCTGCTGGCTCTTTGGGGAAGTCGTGTAGGCCTGGGACAGACTCATAAGTTACGTTATTTTATTTTATTTTATTTTTTGGTACTTGGGATCAAACTCACAACCTCACACTTTCCAAGCAGGCACTTATGCTGCTGAGCTAAATCCCCAGCTCATAAGTTAATTTAGAAAGCCAAATGATGAATTTTAAAGCCTGCTCAACACTGCTTCAAAGCAGTTTCTATCAGGGGAAGGAGAAAAAAAGAATTGAGATATGTTATGTACATGTATTGATTTCCCACAGTGAATGTAATTTACTATGTACTGCAGACATGTACTAAGAAAATTAAAGAAATAACCAGATGAGGTTATCATACATAAATATTTGTATCCAAGGTAATCTGGGAGAGAAAAAGAATCAGAATAAATAAAAATGCAAACCATTTAGATTTTTGTCTATAATTCTAATTTTATTCATACAAAATGTTTAAAGGTTTAAGCATGTTTGGAAAAGTGATTTCTTCTTAGATCAGGATCAGAAATGGCAGTTTTCTTGGGAAGAGCCACTCTGTGGTAAGATTGTGGCAATTAGGGTGAAAGTGCCAGAAATAGCCACAGGAAATTGATGATTTTGAAATTCTTAGTGTGATTCTGAACCTAGGAGGAGAATTTACTTGTTTTTGGAACTATTGCTTCATGTAATGAAACCAGAAAGATTATTTGTTACACTTTACAACTTTGCTTCTTTTTCAATCTGGTCAAAAGGCACTGAGAATTGTGTTTTATTTTATTTATTTATTTTTTCAAATCCATTTTATTCAAACATAAAAAGAAAGAAAAAAAAACTGCAGCAAAATTTCAAAGCACGTCAATCAGGTGGTAACAATGGTACATACATTGCACATTGTCATCCCCAAATCATTCACCCAGTGCAAAAGGCATCTGCCTTCCATTGTCCCAACAATGCCAGTACAAATTTTTCTCTTCAGCAAACTCAGAGAAATCAGTAATATAACTATCTTAACTATTTTTATATACATATACAAGCACATATACATATATTTTTTCTTTCAGCATGTCACACTAATGAAACAATATGATGTTTGCACATGTGTTTTATTTATTTCACTAATGAGTATGTTCTTGAGGTGCAGCCATTTACCTATAAAAGTGTCTAGTTCATCATTCTTTATGGCTGAGTAGTACTCTGTTGTATAAAAGTACCATGTTTTTTATCCATCCCTCAGTTGATGGGCATTTAGGTTGTTTCTAAGATCTGGCTATTATAAACTGTGCTGCTATAAACATGAGTGCACATATATCACTGTGATATGATGCTTTAATTCTTATGGGAAGATACCCAGAATGGGAATAGCTGGGTTGAATGGGACCTCCAATCCTAGATATTTGAGGAATCTCCACACTGATTTCCAAAGTGGTTGTACCACTCTGTATTCCCACCAACAGTGGAGAAGAGTTCCTTTTCCCCACACCCCCTCCAGTATTTGTCATTGGTTGATTTCTTGATACCAGCCATTTTGGGGAGGGGCGAGGTGGAATTTCAGTGGTGTTTTAATTTACATCTCTCAAAGAGAATTGTGTTTTAAATTAGAGGCATCCAGTTAACTAAATCACAAAGGGTAATAACTAATAAAAGTAATTCTTTCCCCCCAAATTGAACCGGTGGGGCCACTGTCGTCTTCTTTCTTAGGTTAAATATTCAGTGAAAAAAAATCAATATATAGTCACTGTTGGACTGCAAACTTTTACTATGAAAGATCTGACTGAACACATTGCTGCCATTAAAATCATTAACTAATACAATGCCACCTAACACTTTGTGACTATTTTTTTTAAAGTTTCTCCTAATTGATTAAAACAGTTAAATTTATTTACTGGGTCTTAAGAATAGGACGGTAGATTTAAAAATAATATTGAGGGGGATCTTTCACAAATATACCTATCTCACTCTCTTCCTGCCCACCTTCAGATGACAAGATGTCGCTCTAGTCCCAGATGAGTTCCCTATCTGTACTTTGAATATAAATATCAAAATTAAATTTTTGGGGAAATATTGATCAATGGGTACTAAGTTACAGTTAGGTAAGACCAAGAAGTCTTATCTATGCAATTGCCTACAAGGTTGACATCAGTTCTGTACTATATACCTTAAAAAGCTAGAAGAAAGAATTTTGACTGCTTTTTACATACATGGTAATAAGTATTGGAGTTGTATAATTTTTAAATCAGATAGGTGCTTAAGCCACTGAGCCAAATTCCTGGCCCTAGATATGTATAATTTGGTTACATGATATACACATGTATTAAAACGTCACATGGCATTCCATTAATGCATATAATTTTTATGTTTTTATCTATCTGTTAAACAATTAAATGAAAAATCATTCTCTTGTAGACAGAAAAACAAACAAATGATAAATTTACCATCTGCTTCATCTCTCTTTATGTTAGTTCTGAGTATTCTACTTTGCTGACTGCTACCATCATTCATACAGGTTTCTAAGCAAGCATCTAAGAATCAGTGGAAACTCTTCCTTTCCACTTCTGTACTCCAGCCCCATCTAATCACCAGTGTTCCATCCATTTTTACTAATTTAGTATTTTCCCAGCCTGTTCATTTGGATTAGTTCAATTTCCATTTTTATAATGATGTATGTATGGCTAAGTAACTTTGTAAAAAAATTTTATTTATCACAAGTTCTAGGGCTTCAAGGGCACCCTCTTAAGGACTTAGCATTTTGCAAATGTGATTGACTCTGATGAGAACCTCATGGCAGATGGTGTCACAGTGGGGTGTGTGTGTGTGTGAAAAGGAGAAGAAAAACAAGACAGGAAGCCAGTGTGGCTGGAAAAGGGACAGGCTGCTCTTTTGTAGCTCTCTTGAAAACTAACCAAGGTCCCCAAAGAACTGTATCAATTCCTTTCAAAGGCAGTGCTTCCCCATGACCTCATTATTTTCCACTAGGCTCTACTTCTTAAAAGCTCCTTGCAACCTCTCAGCATTACCACATTTTTTTTTTTTTGTACCAGGGATCAAACTTACAACCTTGCACTTGCCAGGTAGGTGCTTATGCCGCTGAGCTAGATCCCAGACCCAGCATTACCACATTGAGGGCCAAACTCCCAATATACAAACCATTAGGGGATACAGTCAACCTATATCCAAACCATAGCAATACTTTTGTTCTCATTTCTGCTACTACATCAGTCCAGGTCTTCCCCGCCTTAGGGGAACCTCTCAAATGGTCTCCCTGCTACAACTTTTGATGTTAATGCAATCCATTTTCTATACCACTATCAAAGTTATTTTTCAAAATATAAATCTGCTAAAAAGCTTTTGGTGGCACCTCGCCATCTTAAGTACTTGCCATTTTGCAAATGGACTGTGCACCCTCTCCCTCTTTTATATCTATAGACTGGTTCCCTCTACTGATCATTTGCTTCTTGTTTGTCCACAGTGTTTCTACTGGGTTTTTAAGACTAACTCATTTCCCCCACATCTCTGTGAAACAAGGAGGTAGCCCATTCTGAGTTTAAAGTCAATTTCAATTACATTTTAAGGAATTTCCACATTAACTTTTTTCTTTCTTATCTTTATTTTTGCTGTACATGTGTCTCTCCTCCATTACAACATTAAACTCCTTGAAGAGAGAGAGGTCTTCTTATTTTTGAATTTCCATGGCATGATTGATACCCATTGCTTAGCAGGTGCTTCATAAATTGCTGTTATTACAGAAGATTTAATCTTTTTCTATTATGGCAGCAAACTTTGCTCAAGCAAGTATACCCCCTCCTTTCTCTCTTTTTAAGATTATTCATCTTAAAAACAAACAAGACAATGTATCGCCTTCGTCACACTTTCATCTTAGTCCCATTTTTTCGAAAGGGTAGTCAATTATTGCTTCAAATTCTTATCCTCCCATTGATTCTTCATTCTACTGAAATTTGACGTTTACTCCATCACTCCAGTGAAATCATTCTTGTTAATGACATCAGTTGCTTTCTAACTGTGAAAGTCAAGCATTACAAATTGTTGACCTTTGCCCTTTTCCTGGAAATCCTTCTGAATTTGGATTTTGTGACATCATATGCCCAGCTTGTGTCATCTCTGAACACTAATCAGCTAATCTATCATGACTTTGCTTAGTGCTGGCCTTCCAATAGGTCCTTAGCAACTCTTTAGTTCCTTACTCTTTCTGGGTAATTTCATCTAATTCCATATCTTTCACAACTACTTATATACACATTGTACTCAAATTTTGCTTCCAGAATTCTATTTACAGTGTGTAATAACTACTGTGACTCACAATACCATCAAACTTTACATGTTAAAATTGAATTAAGTTTTTTTTCCTCCTTTTATATTTTCTTCCCCAGTGAATTAGCAGAAGGGTCAGGGTATTGACTATATTCTTTTCCCAGGCTTCCATATTAGACTACATAATAAGTAAATTTCAAAGGAAATTTATTTCCTTTATATATTGCAAGTGAGCTTTTATATAGTTATCAATGAAATAAAATTATATAAATTTAGCTGATTAAAGCCACATATTATCTCAGAATTTCTTCAGAGTTCAGGCATGGCTTAATTGAGTGCTCTGCTTAGGGTTCCACAGAGCTGCAGTGAAGATGGTGGCTGAGGGGAGGTTCCTGTCTGAGGCTTGAAGTCATCTTCTAAGATCACATAGTTGCTGGAAAAACACATTTCCTTGTAGCTGTAGAACTTATGGCAGCATAACTTTTCTTTTTATTTTTTTAAAAAAATTTATTTTAAAGGGGAAAAATAAAGTTTTAAAACAGTAGGAGAGTAACAATGGTTAATTCATTACAAAGATTACATAGCATTATCTTTGAATTAGTTACTCAAAGTACAAGATATAGGCATTTAATTGTTCAAATGATGTTAGCACAAGCTTTTCTTTTCAATGATCTAAGAGAAATTAGTATTATAACATTTTAACTATCATATATATGTATGTTTTTGCTTTTCCCATTTTTTTCTACTTTCTCTCATCCCAGTTTCTCTTTCCTTTTAAATAGTTTCTTCCCATTTTACAATATCTATTGTTCATTTTGGATCTTATTTACTCTTTCAGCTTCTCACACCAGGGAGACAATATGGTATTTACACATGTGAGTCTAATTATGAGTATAATCTTGAGTTGCATTCATTTACCTATAAAAGTTTAGCCTTCTTTATGGCTACTTTTTTATACATTCCTCAGTTGATATATGTTTTGACTTGTTTCCAAGATCTAGCTATTACAAATTGTGCAGTTATAAACATGTGTGCACATATGTTGCTGTAGTATGTTGTTTTTAATTCTTCTTAGAAGATACCCAGAAGGGGAATAGTTGGGTCAAATGGAAATTCTAGTTTTAGTTTTCTGAGGAATCTTCACAGTGATTTCCACAGTGGTTGTACCAGACTACACTCCCACCAGCAATGCAGAAGGGCACCTTTTTCTCCACAGCCCCTCCAGCATCTGTTACTGGTTGATTTCTTGATAATAGCCATTCTTTCCAGGGTGAGATGGAATCTCAATGTTGTTTTAATTTGCATTTCTTGAAAGACCAGTGATGTTGAACCTTTTTTCATAAATTTATCTGCTCTTTGTATTTATTCATCTGAAAATTGTGTGTTCCTCTCAGGTTCCCATTTTTGGATTGGGTCTTTAAATTTGGAAGGAGTTATTCATGTCCTCAATAATAATCCTTTGTCTGAGGAACAGCTGGCAAACATTTTTTCCCACTCTGTGGGTTGTCTCTTCACTCTGTTGGTGGATTCTCTTGCTGTGCAAAAGATTTTTAATAAGATGTAATTCCAGTTGGTGATTTTTTGTGATACTTCCTTGCATCTGGGATTTTATTCGTAAAGTCTTTGTCTACACCAGTGTCTTCAAGAGTTTTAGCTATTCTATCTTCCAGCAGATTTAATGTTTCTGTTTTAATATTTAGATCTTTGATCCATTTCAAACTTAGTTTAGTGTATGGTGAAAGATGCAGATCCAATTTTAATCTTTGGCATGTGCAAAGCCAGTTTGCCAGCACCATTTATTAAAGAGGCTATCTTTTTCCAGTGTTTGGCCCCTTTGTCAAAGATGACTTTTCACAGTGCCATTTGTGGGCTTCAGGGAGGGGAACAAGAAACCTGCCACTTCCTGTGGTTGGCGCCATTCGTGGGTTACAGGGAGAACAAGAAGCCAGCCACTTTCTTTGGGTCAGTGCTATGCATGGGCCATGGGGAGGAGTACAAGAAGCCAACCAGTTCCTGTGAGTTGGTGCTGTGCGTGGGCCACAGGGAGAAGAACCAGATGCCAGCCCTTTCTGGCATGTGGGCTGGGAGACAAGAAGAGTCAAGGTTTCCCCCACCCTGCCCCGTAAGTAACTGGCTGATCTGGAGAAACACAGACTGAGATGATAGCTATTGAAGTAAAACACAACTTAATGCTTGTAGTGTTTAGTATTTTGTTGATTTTGCAGGCCTAAAGTAGGTAGTCTGATCATCTATTTGGAGGATAACAATACACAGTATAGCATCTATGGGGGATCTCCTCCTAAAGGTAGTAGCCATTAATTCCCTATTATCTTGTTTTAAAGTCCTGTATAATTTCATTGTTTTGTTTGGTTTGGTTTGTTTTTATCCTGTTTTGTCTTATTTGATTTTATTATATCTGATGGCATGGGCAGCTATTTCAAAGAACAAGATATATTATGGTAGCCATTTTGGATTTACTATTATCTTGTTTTGAAGTCCTGCATTGCATTCATTGTTTTATTTTTATTGGTTCTATTCTGTTATGTTTTGTTTGTCATCCTTGTGCAGGGGCCATGCTAATCTTCTCTGTATCATTCCAGTTTTAGTGTATGTGCTTCTGAAGCAAGCACTCTGTTATGTTTTGTTTGATTTTACTATGTCTGATGGTATGGGCAGCTATTTTGAAGACAACCAGAGGCACTATGGTAGCCATTGTTGATTTCCTGTTGTCTTGTTTTGAAATTCTGTATCACTTGCACTGTTCTGTTTTGATTGGCTTTATTCTGCTATTTATTTATTTATTTATTTATTAGTTTTGAGACAGGGTCTCATTGTGCAGTTCAGGCTGGCCTTGAGCTCACTTTGTAGCTCAGGCTGGTCTTGAACTTGCAACAATCCTCCTGTCTCAGCCTCCCAAGCGCTGGGATTACAGGCATGCATCACCATGCCTGGCTATTCTGTTTTATTTTGCTTGGTTTTATTTTCTTTTAAAAAAAGATGAATTTTCAAAGACAGTACAAGTGATTCTGACTTGCTTACTCTCTTTCAAAGAACTTACTTGATTAATTCAGGCCTGTTCAGACATTATCTCTTTGATTTACTCAAATCCAGCTGACTGAGAACCTTAATTACCTTTTGCCGTGGTATAACACAATAATGGCAGAGACTTTCCCATTACATTTATTGGATTCTTTTGGGTAGAAGCAAGTTTCAGACCCCACTGGCACTCAAGTGATGGTGCCTTGCACCAAAGAATGAGTTGCTGGAAGTCATCCTAGCATTCTGCCTTCTGCCTTTAATAGCTTTAAAATATACATATGCAAAAATGTAATTTGTCCATACTGCAAAGTTGAATACAAAGAAGAAAAGTATAGATTTTTCTTGGAAGTCTTCATATTTAATGGAAATGGCCTATATTTGAAAGATGGAGAGCATTGCTTTCTATACTTATCCTATCTTACACTTACTGTTTTGGGTAGGAGATATATCCAATTATCTAAACTCTAGATTATAAGAACCTAAAAGGAATAATTAAATACATACACACGTATGAAAGACAGGCATTTAATTATATAACTGGTTGAATTTGAGAACCATTTTACCACGTTAGTGTCATTTGTATGGAGAGTATAAATGTTATGTAATAACTATAAGTAAGTGGTTTTCTTCATTGTACATTAATTAATGTTTTCCAGCTAGGTGTTTTAAAAAATGCCCTCGACAGACTGATTTTTATCAGAAATAACAATTCTTTCTCAGAATAGGTAGTTCAGGCATCCCTTAACATTATTTTCTTATAGTTTTACATGATGTATCTACAGAAGTTCCTTCATTCACAACTTCTTGCCTGGCCCCACACCTTCTGAGGTCATTCTCTAGCTCTTTTTCCTCGTATGCTTCAGATAACTGTTAGGAAATGAACTCTACGGAGAAGTCTGCTGTCTTAGTCCCTTCCTCTTAGGGATGATTTCACTGGTATTTAGTGGGAAACAGTCTGGCTTGAGGCTTACTCTCTTTTTGACATTGGCAATGCCTATCACGCATAGTCACTTGAAGCCATCATGTAAATCCCTACAGATAGGTGGTCACTTCTCTACTTTCCCTCTCTTTCGCCTGAGCAACTGCCACGTTGATGCACTGCAGCCATTCTTCTGCATTCTTCTCATCTTTGGCCTTGAAAACGTAGGTTTTATTGTCTGTGAAGATTTCAAAAGCCCGAGGGAGAGAGCGGTCCCTGCGTTTCCTGGCCACTGCTTTCACACTCTGTACTTTGCTGAGTTCTATGGGAGACTCATCAGGATCATCTTTCTGAAATGCATGGGAAGGAAAAAATATGAGCTCACTGCAGGTCTCTGACCACTGGGAAATTTCCAAGACAGCTATATCATTTTACTTCCTATGGCTCAAGATCTTTGGTTGTTCTGGATGCTAAGGGTCAAGAGTCATTAGAACAACTAAAGGAGTGAGACATGAGGCTTTGTTATAGTATTGTAAATTGATACAAGTTAGTAGTTTTATAAAAAGTTATTATTAATGGGACAGGCAAAGTGCTTAATTCATAGTTTCTTTGATTTTCTATTGATATTAACATTGTATTAATAGAGCAAAAGACAACAGTACAATTTGGAGTACTATTAACTCAGAATTCCAAATAATGTAGGAAGAACAACAATGGCTTTTCCTTTGTGCTATCTCTGAGAAAGGATTTGCCATGCCCTTAATTGAATAAACAGAATTCTAGTGTTGGAGTAAATGAAATGGTTTTGAAATCCCTACAGTTCTGAAAGAACACTTTGTCTACAAATACACTGTGAAGGCATATTTAATGATGTTACATTTACCTTTTAAAAAAACAGAGGTTTAAGGACCTCTGCAACAGCAGGGTCATCACTGTAGGCCTGTGTAGATGGTTCTAAGGTAATGAAATACTTCTCTAAAGTAATTGTCAGTCTTTAAAGTCTCTGAACACATTTTGTCTACTAGAGAATGTAGCTGTGATTGAGAATCTTGCCAATTATTCTTTCCCACATCCCTTTTTACAACTACTGTTTTACTTTGCAATGAAAAGGCACACTTCTTACCCACCTCAGACTTCTTATGGTGCATTGTCTGGCTCTCAAGAGCAGCAAACAAACAAACAACAATTCAGCACATCGATGTCAGGGAAGTATCCTTCAACCAAGGCAATTTAATTACTCTCTACCCATTTCATTAAGCTATACCATTTCCCTTTTTAATATTTAATAATTATTTATTAAATTTGCTACTATGCTAATGGATTTTTTTGAATTTTATAGTCATTTAAAAAGATACCACAATCAGAAAATTCTTGATACTTAGGAAGTGATAGTCACAAGATGATAAAATAAATTTCAATTTATATGAATGTTTTTATTACAAGGAGAAGTAGTTGGGCAATTGAAATAACATAATGTGGAGATACAGAATAGAAATATGATTTTAAGAAAAAATCTATTCCTATTAAAGAACAGTTAATTTTTAAAAACTTGAATGATAGATGTATAAAAGTGCTACAGTGTTTTATTCCAATAATTACTGTTAAGATTTCATCTTTTTATTTTTAAGTATTAATATTTATGATTTAAAAGATGCAACTTGAAATGCTTTAGGGTATTTTATGGATTTCTCAAAATTCTTTTAAGGGATATAGGATAAAATTTGAAGATATGTACACTAGACAGGACTTCATTAACCTTTGTTTTATATTAAGCAATTGACAGTAAAAAAAAAACCCTGTATTTCTTTGAATTAACCTATAGTATAGAAGTGGGTACATGGTTGAACTAATAAAACAAATAAAACTTGCCATAAAATCTAAAGAGGAACAGTGAATCAACTAAGGAACAGATAGAAATCAAAGGTTACTGTTGCCTAGTTGAGTCACAGAGATTGAGACCTTAGGAATGCAAAAATAAAATATTGTACTATAGTCTTTCAACCACAGTTTTCACTTAAAAATGCATATTTCTCTCATTTGAAAGAAACTTCATTAGGACTGCTGACCATTAGCTGGTTATTGTTCCCTGAAGGTTTGAGATATTTTGCTGTAGCCCTTAAACTATATTATTTCCCACTATATGAGTCAGATTCTGTCAGATTTCTGCATGCCAAACTATTCTTCCCTGATAAACATTCAAATAAGTCAGTTAATTTTAAAATAGCATATTCTTTAAACTTTACTTAAATGCCCTAAATTAAGAAGCACACAGAGGCCGGGGATTTAGCTCAGTGGCGTAAGTGCCTGCCTGGCAAGCATGAGGTTGTGAGTTCAATCCCTGGTACAAAAAAAAAAAAAAAATATATATATATATATATATATATATACAGAGTATTATTTGAGTTCTGGAAAATATTCTTACAAACTAACTGTTTTGTCTTCAGGGATCTGAGAAATCATTACTTTCACTCCTGGTTTCTTGAATAAATACAAGAAATTAAAATGGTTGATTTAAATATTTAAAAAATGCTTCCATGTGAACTTATGTCAAAAATATTTCTTTCAATCTTTAATAATTGTTTAAATTTAACCGTTTAAATTCAACATTTATTATACTTCCATTTCAAAAGATCTTCTGTCACAGAAAAGCCCATCTCTGTGGTATAATGCATATGAAGAAAGCAACATGAGTTCAAAGTGTCACAAAAATACTGTTTCACTTAAAAACTTAACATAAAGTTTTATTAATTAAAGCTCTGCTCAGATGTTGCCATAGTTCAGATGCATCATACTTGTTTCCTCTTGAGTAAAACATTCAGGTGAGTTCAGAATGCTAAATCATGGTAATATGTCCAGAGTAAACTGTAACTTTTAATTAATTTAACACATTTCATTAATTAATTGCAGTTTGGTTTATATGATGGTTAAGTTTATATATCAGCTTGACTGGGCTAACAGCTGCCCAGATAGCTGTTAAAATTTCATTTCTGAATGTGTTCATAGGGGTATTTTCAAAAGAGGTTAACATTTCAATCTGTGGCATGGATAAAGAAGATCCACTCTTGCCAGTGTGGGTGGGCACCATCCAGTCACTGGGGGCCTGGGTAGAACAGAGGAAAGGCAGAGGAAGGGCAAATTTGCTTCCCCTACTTGAGCTGATACATCTTTCCTCACAACTTTAACATCAGCTACTCTGATCCCTGGGCCTTTGGACTCTAGAATTTATGCTAGCCTCTCTTCCACTCCCATCCCTGATTCTAGGCTTTTGGCCACAGAGTGTGAAGTGCACCACTGACTCTCCTGATTTTCAAATACTCAGGAATTGGATTGAATTATACCATCAGTTTTCCGGGCTCTCCAGGTTGCTGATGGCTTAACATGGAAATTCTCAATCTGTTATTACATGAGTTAATTTCTATAATAACCCCTTCTGTCTCTCTCTCTCTCTGTATCCTGTTGGCTCTGGTTCTTTGGAGATTGCTAACTAATATAGTTTACCACTGGCTCTGTATTTCTTGTGTACATGGAAGTAGTAGAGTATGCTCATTTAGGGACTTGCTGTGGTGTCATGTTGCCTGAATTTGATTACAGATTTACTTTTCCTCACTTTATTGGTGTTGTTATACTGTGACAAGCCAGTTAAACAGTTTGAGCCTCAGATTTCTCATCTATAAAATGGCAGCCTAAAATAACAGTGCCAGCCTCACAGAATTGGTCTGAGTATTGTTTGAGGCAGTCCAGGGTGGCACATAATAAACACTGAATAAATGCTAGTTGTTATGATTGTATATCAAAATATTCAACAAGTGGTTCCAGATCTTGTTCCCCCAGTCCTGAATGGTAGAATTTAATAATAAAAACTATTTTGAAAAGAATGAAAAGGGATAACTTTGCATTGCTGGTTGGAATAGGATACTGTTTCAGAGGAATTTCACTGAAAATTCAGAATCTAGATATTTACTAGCATTTTAGTTCAGATTGGAAATTATATTAAATTGATACTGATTAATTTTGTTATAATTTTATCCTACTCATTAACTGAATAACAAATGAATGAAAGATAACAATACCTTTCCCTAACTAAATTGAACTTCGTTGACTACAAAAAGAACTTAAAATAAATCAGCCTTTCATTCCTTCCCTCTGTGTACTGTTCCCCTTCCTTGGGCTTCCACCTCCAAACATAACCTATATTTATTTTTAAAATCAAAGTCAATATTATAAATAAAAAATTTAAGGAGGTGGTCCATAAGAAAACAAAAACATGATATTTGAGTTGAGACCACAAAATAGTTGCTCTAAAGTCCAGCTTCTAAAATTTAAGTCAAATAAAAATGTTTCCATAATAAACTGAAAAGGGAGAGTAAACAAACTAATAGAGGATTTAACAGAGTAAACAAAGGGATATTTATAACACAATACTATCATGAGATTTAAAATAGAGGGGGAAAATTTTCCAGAGTTCTAAATCAAGACAAAATATCTAGCTAGTTGGTAAGATCAAGACCTTAAAATAATACAAATATAAAAGAGAACAGCAGAACTTACAGATTTTCCTTTTTGAAACAAAAGTTGATTTCCAGCTAGGGTAAAATAACGAGTTTTCCACCTTTTGATGAACTTCCACCTGACTTGCTTCTCTTTAAGTTTTCCTTCTATGAGAGGCTGGCCATCTTGATTTACAACTGTTGAAGGTGACAGAATGATCAAACCATTTATTTTCCATTATTGACTTGGCAAGTGAACAAAAACAAGAATTGTACAGTAAGCAGGATTCTAGTAGGCATATTTGAAAAGTGGGCTAATAAAGTGTGACTTTGGTTAACCTGTCTCCCTTTGTCCCTAAAACAACGCACAATTCAGACATGAAAATTAGAAAGAACTGAAAGTCTTCACTGAGATTTTCAAAAGCAATTAGTTCACGAAAACAGCTTCCAGCTAGCAGTATTTAGGTTAATCCAGATATATGGCTTTCTGTGTTCCTTGACTTCTTCATTTCAGGATATTCTGTTCCTTAGACTGGAATAACCAAATTAGTTTAGAACAAGTTTGAAATTTTGGTATAAATTAGTATGCCATGAGTTCATTTCCTGCTATTAATTTTGCTAGTAACTAAGTAATGAAACACATTTTTATGACACATGAACTTCTTAAAAATACAGTTTAATACATAATTATAAACTAAGTATATTTAGCTAATTGGCAGCAAGAGTCAAAGCAATGCTCCAAAAGATGTTTTGCTAAAGCTGCAAAGGGAAATACTGAACAATATACCAGACTATTTGTACCTGTATTTTTTTTTTTTTTTTGCAGCACCAGGGATTGAACTCACAACTTCGTGCCTGCCTGACAGGTGTGTAAGCCACTGAGCCAAACTCCTGGCCCTGGTTTTTGGAGGCAGGGTCGCACTGTGTAGCTCAGGTCAGCCTTGTGCTCGCGTGTACCTATTTTTAATCTCTGAAATACTTACATTCTCTTTCTTCTCTATACATTCTCATCCTCCCCTAGTCAACAATTGAGCATTTGTTTTAACTCCAAATATTTCCTTTGAGAAACCTTTCCCAAACTCAGTCCAGGAAAACTTCCTTTTCTTATGTAGGCATAGAACCTGGCATATTTCCTTTTATATCAGGTATCTTTTGTAGTTTGTCTGGTTAATGTTTTTCTCATTAAATAGAGAGCTCCACAAGGGTAGGGTCTTTGCTTTAGTCACTGTTGAGTCACCAGAAGTATACACAGTGTTTGAAAGTGAAAGAATCTATAAATATTTGTTGCATGAATGGCTTAGTTTTATACCCAAGCAGAGTGTGTATGTTTGCACACAACTATCGAATTGGAAGATCTATTCAATATCACAAGTTGAGATGCTAAATTAAAGAATTTCACTATTTTTACCAACTATGTAAGATTTACTCTTCAAATTTATGTTAGAGCATCTGATTTCAGTGTAGAGGAAAGATCTGTTTGGAGTAGGACAATATGTACTGGTATTCATTTATGTTCAATTTTTGTAATACCTTGAAATTAATGAAATTTTTTCTGTTGCTTTGGAAAAAATCTGAACAGCGTCTGATGTAACCATGTGAATATTTTTTTCTAGTGTGGGTCAAATAACCACCTTAAACAGGAAAACTGTTCATTTTATCAGAGCATTTTGAGGATAAGAATAATGAAATCTGTACTTTTCATAAATGAAGTTTTATTAAGGTTAGTTTGGGGTGTTTTCTCCCTTCATTGTTTTATATTGTGTGACAACCATTCAATTAATGGTTTAGTGTTGTTTTAATTACTTTTCTTGTTGCTGAGGCAAAATACCCAACACCCAAAGCTGAAGGAGAAAAGGCTTACTTCAGCTCATAGTTTGTAGAAGTTTCAGTTCATACTCGCCTGGCTCCAAGGCAAGGCAGCATGGCAGACCCACATCATAGGGGAAAAATAGTCCATGGCAAGCAGGGAAGAGAAAATGAAGTGGCAAGCAGCAGCTGCAGTCGCAGCCTGCTTCTCCTTTTTATCCTTTCCAGGCTACCTGCCTTTTGGGTGGCATCATTCACACGCAGAGTGGAACTTTCCATTATCCACACCAGAACTGTGCTAAGCCAATGAGTGGACTAATTTAGTAATCATGCACCCTTTACCCCAGCATCACACACCATCCAGACACCTCTGAAAGCCCCACCCTAGTACAAACCATAACAAGTGTCAACTTCAAATTAAGGCTAAGAATGAAAAGCACAATCAAGTATCTTGTTAGGTTATGATAAGCGATATGATGAAAGTGAAAAAGGGAATGAGTTAAAGAAAACCAAACGAAAAAACAAAAATCCTAAGCAAAGAGTTATATTTAAAACTAGCCATTGTCCATGTTTTCAAATCAGAAAGAAATTGCTAATCTAATTGTAATGTTCAAAGACTTTGACTATGACCCCAAAAGATTTAGATTCGAGTACTCTCAAGTAAAGTTCTTTGATTAGCTAAGAGGAAGAAAACAATAGCCTTCCACTGCTCAACAGGGATGTTGTGAGGTCAAAATCAAACTAAAGAAATGTATGGGAGGACATTAGCTCATAGCAAAGCACAAAGCACTATGTCCTTTCCCTCCCTTCCCCACTTTTGTTAATGACTTTGCTTCACGATTTAAAATCACACTGCATTTTTGCCATAGTTTTAATGATGAGGTGATTCAATGACATGTCATTTAACAATAGTACATTTTTCATTTTTCTGTCTTTCACATTTACTCAAAGTTATGTGAAGCAGTTATGATACCTGAGATGATATGAAATAATGACTGACTTAGGTGATATGTAAGCATATGGATTTTCTAGATCTGGCACAGGGGATTAGCTACTGTATTTTTCCTCAAGGCAGATTGAAATACTTCTGGGTGGGTGAAGAAGAGGCAAGAGATGAGGTGTGACATTTTAGGAAAGGCCAACTAAAGAAACTGTGGGCATCAGGCAAAGTGGAATCCAATGCTTTGTAGTGTAATATAAAGAGAAGCAAATTTCTCTTTTATCTCAAAAGCATAAGAATTTAATAATTCAGACTCTGCATCTTACTCTAAAACATACTGTGATTCTAAATATGTTTTTAACCAATTATGATGAATTTAAACATAGAATGGCATGTTTACTCTATATTATAATAGGTCATACAGGACTGCACAAAAACTTTCTCTGATGTAGGCCTATAGTTTATGGGGTAAGGGCACTGTCTTTGGAGTCATGCTTGAATTCAAGTTCAGACTCTGCCCCTTACTTGCTTACTGATCTTAGGCAAGTTGTTTAACTCCACTGATCTTCAGTTCCTGCCTCTCCAGAGTTGTTAGGATTAGCAACAGTGCCAACAAAAATGCCTGCAAGGGCATGTGGCCAACATGATAATTAGGGCCTGAAATCCAGCCTGAGTTTTCCATTTAACTATGCATGCCTGAGTAGACTATAACCACCATGAGTATAGGCACATAAAACTACCATAAAGGTTAATAAGTGGCTTTGTTTTATTAAGACTTGATCATAGTCAAGGATCAATAGCTAGTAACTACAAAATAGTGATAATAGTGCAAAACACAAAATATCTTTTTTATGACATTGATGAACTTTTTATAGCTTTTAGAAATACCATGTCCTAATGGTTTTAGGATAGGAACCACCTTCCTTTCACAATTAAGAGTGTAACGAACTGGGTGTGGTAGTGCACGCCTATAGCACTGAGGAAGATTGAGGCAGGAAGATTGCAAGTTCAAGCCCAGACTGGGCAATTTAGTGAGACCCTGTCTCAAAATAAAGAGAATAGAAAGGGCTGGGGATATAACTCAGTGGTAGAGTGCCCCTGGGGGTTTAAACCTCAGCAGAACGCACACACACAGACACACACACACGCACACACACCCCACACTAGTGAGACGTTGTATGACAGTGGCAGGAGTAGTGAGAGAATTGAGTGAGACAGGTCTAAAGTTTGCATGCTTTGGACTTGTACTTTTAATAAAATGCAGGCATCAGAGGCAATTCAGAGTCCAAGAGGTGAACTCTTCTGTTTTTGAGTAACTGATTCCTTTATTCACCAGGACTGCTATTCTCAAGTGACCTCAGTAATGGACTTAGCTGCACTGGCCACTTCCTATCCTCTCCAGCCTTCTATCTTTTCCTTATGATAGACTGGGAGGAATGACAGTAGACAGTAACTTCCATTACCGTGGTACCGTGGGCACAACTACTATTCGTGTCACACACCGACTTCTATCCAGGCTCAGAAATTCTATCTACTGTATGCTTCTTAGTTCATGACCCTTTTGTCTTAAAAATACTGCATTGCATAAAAATAATCCATACTTCAGACTGTCATGAGTTTAATTTATGATATTTGAATTTTTATATGCTCTTTCCTGATGGTTAAATGTATATTCTGGAAGAATATATATAAACTCCAATTGCTTAGTTTTTAAGTAAGAGCAGATAAAAAGAACACAATTTTTCCCCCTTAAAATTACTGCAGTGAATTTTGAGAGACTGAGGCAGGAAGATCATGAATTTAATCCTAGCCTGGTCAATCTAGTGACTTCATTAAATTCTGTCCAAAAATAAAAAATACAAAAAGAGACTGGGGATGTAGCTCAGTGTGAAGGTTCTGGGCTTAATTTCTAGGACTGCAAATCAAAACCAAAACCAAAACCAAAACCAAAACAAACTCAAAACCAAAACCAACCAACCAAACAACCAACAACACCAAAAAACAAATGACTGCTTCTGGGAATAATGACTCCTATAGAATCTATAGGGAATTTCTTTGTATGTATTGAGAGTCTAAAATTTGCTTCAATCTCCTTCCATAGTCTTACTTTTTTTGATGTACCAGTTCCAATAATGCTGACTGTTATGGTTTGGGGCTAGATGTCCCCCCAAAACATCATGCAGTCATGGATTTTCAGAGGTGGCTAATTCTAGTGATGATGCTAGAATTAAGGGTGAGGGGATTACTGAATCAGTCCACTGATTGGTTTGGCACCACCCTGATTCGGGTAGTCTAGATACAATGTAAAGGACAGAAAGAGGTTTGTCTTGCCCCTTGCTTGTTTGCTTACTTTGGTACCTTCTGCCTGCCATGTACGGCTCCTCCTCTGTGATGTCTGTCAGTTAATGCTGCCCTGCATCGGAGTCAGCTGAGTATGTACTGAAGCCTCTGTGGACTGTGGGTCAAATAAACCTTTTGTCCTTTAACTTTGGGTGTTGGATATTTTGTCTCAGCAATGAGAAAAGTAACTACGACACAAACCATAATTACAGAGGATGGGCTCACAGAAGAATAGGAGCATAAATGGGGGATGGGTGGTCATAGGAGCCATCATTTAGTGGACTAAATGTCTGTAGCTTTTGAAACCACTTAAGGTCATAACAAATGGCATGTTACTTATGAATATTTAGGCAGTGTTTTAGAGCCCTTATTTCTTTACTGGCAGTGAGTAACCAAAGAGGTATAATCAGGATCACTTCTGTAACTTCCTGCAAGATGCTGTGGGGACCAAAATAGGACAGACTAAGCATGACAGTAGCCCTATAAGGGCACTGACTGAATCGTTTGTGGCTCAGCAGTTTGATACCCATCAAAATGTAGTATGTTTTACAGACTTCTTGGATCCAACTGCTGAGTACTGCTATAAAACAGTCTCAGAACTACTATCTTCTAAGTCTTTAGATCTACATTTTCCAAACTGTATGTGTTCTGAAGACCACGTCTGTCCCAATTTTCTGCTGGCTTGTTAAACTGCACTTTCCAAAGCACCACTTCAAACCTACTGAGTCTGTTTTTGAGTAGGGTAAGGAATCTGCATTTTTAAAAAGATCCCTAGGTGATTCTTTGTACCTCAAGAACTTCTAGGGAATTATTAGTGTTCTCACAGAAGATGACAGTACTAAGTCATATAATATACAGAAGAATAAAACCAAAAACCAGTGATAGGAAGAAACTGTGACCTTTCTATGAAATAAAAGAATAGGATGGCAGTATAAAATCATATGTATGTCCTTGGATTCAATCAATAAGGTTACAGAGAAAATGCTCCAAATCAGTGTTTGTGAAACTTGACTTAATTAGTGTTTTGTCAGCCAGACAAAACTTCTAAGGGAAGAAGATAACCTGGTTAGTAATTCTGAGTGGTACATGTGGTCACCTTTGTACTTTTATGAGAATCTCATCAAAGTGGATCAACCCAGACTTTGCTGAGTAATGACTGATAAGAACCACTAGCAAAAGATCAAGGGGTGGAAATGAATGGAAATAATTGTTCGTTCTTAGAATTAAACTTTTTCCTTCGTTTTGTTGAGAAAGGGCTTCTCTATGTGGTTCAGGGTGGCCTTGAACTCACTACATACCCTGGCTGGCCCAAATTCACTTGTAGTAATCCTCTTGCCTCAGCCTCCAGGCTTGTGCCATTACATCTAGCAAATTAAACTTTTAGTAAGAAAGAATTTCACACACATACTCTAGGTTGGTCCCATTTCATGCATTAATAGATCTCATGATTAGATTTTACTGGCAACATCTGGCCATAACACTTTAGATAATTTTAAATGTTGAACACCTTCCCACACTGTCTGGACCTTGTAGCACTTGCCTGGTGTTGGGAAAAATGATCTGCTTGTGTCAGGTGTGTGAGAAGGAGGGCCAACTTGTTTGAGTGGTACATTGTTGTAATCATTGTCCCTCCTGCCTGCGTGTTCTTAGTATTCTGAAACACTTCAAGGTGTTACTTACAAGGTTTTTAGGGAAGTTTTTTAAACACAAGTTTCATCTGTTAGATTTCAGCACTTGGCCTCAAACGTTTTGGCACTGAGTAGAAGTTTACACTGGTAACTTTAGCTACAACTTATACACCATCATGTGCCTTATGTTTTATATGTATACATACATGCATATGAATATAAATATATATACATAAGTATACATACATATGCTTCTAATATACACACATATGCAAATACCTCCAACATTCAGTTAACTAAAATAATCTGTTTATCATAGTACTTTTGAAAAAAATGTATTTAAGAAGAGATTGCTTACACAAAGAATATATTTGGCACAAAAGTTAGCTGTAAAAGTCATCATATGAGTAATTGCCCTTTTTCTTCTAAAGTGAATCTTGTAAATTTATTAATTTAGGTTTTTGTCACTACTTGACTCAGGAAAAAGTTTACTGCTTAAAATTTTTGAACATATAAACTTTAGGCATCCATTTGTTTGCTAAAGATTCATTAAGTATTTAGATTTACCTCTCCCACTACCTCCTCACTACTTTCAAAGTACCTTAATTTCAGTTCATGTTAGTTAAAACTCACTACTGTCTCTCCTTTGCCTCCTGAAAAAAAGTCTTTTCATAGCATTCTGCAGCTTAGTAAACACACCATTCAATCTGTTGTACCAAGCAGAGACCCACTGTCCTCTCCATTGCACCTATGCAATCTGTTACCCCAATATTGAGAATTTTACTTTTTCAGTTGTCTTCAAATCTGTCCATCACTCTCCATAACCCTAGCCCAAACAGACCCCACTTCTTACCTAAAATAATGGTAAAAACCTCCTCCCTGAACTACTCAGGATCCCTCCAGTATGCCTCCCACATTGGCCAAAATAACCTCTTTAAAGCACAATTCTGATGGTGCCGCTTTTTGCCTGAAATCTTACTTAGCTTCTTAGAGCTCTTAGCTTAAAGACTCAACTCTGAAACAAGCTCTTCACAGTTTCAATGGAATCACTCGTCCCAGCCTCTTCAGTTTCACCTTATCTAATACCTTTCCATTCTGCCTCTGACTTGCCAAGGAGAATTTTTTCCATTCTCCATACTCACCATAATTTTTTTCCCCTCTCACCCATGAGTTTTATAGGTACATTTTATTTTCCTGGAATTCCCTTTCTGCCCTTTTTACTGAGTTACTGCAATCCTTAGCCTTCTGATTACAACTCAGATTCACTGCTTCAGGGAAGAACTTCCCAGAGGACACATTCCATACATGGTGACTTGTTTATGGATAATCACAAAGTGACAAATACATTGTGGGAAGTATAAATCCTATCAGACACTTCTACCCCCTATCAAGATAAGATTGTTGGCCAATATGGAAAAGGCAGAAGGAGTAGATCAGTGATGCTGGATGAAAAATAGAAATTAACCCTGAGAGGTGTTAAATTTACAGATTTTAGCTTGTTTCCCATCAAGGCTCACAAGTTATTAGCAAGTTGACTGTGGGCACTGTGTATATGTGCATATGGAAACATTTTAGTATAATATTGCAATTAGATTTCCATAATCTGAAACATAGCAACTTTTCTTATAAAAAGTTAATTTTCCAGAAGTTAATTTCAAAGTTTCAGTTCAGTTTTAGTTAATTTATTTTTAGATGAGGTCTTGCTATGTTGCCCAGGCAGGTCTTGAACTCCTGGGTTCAAGCAATTCTCCTGCATAAATGGGAATACAGATGTATACCATCACACTTGGCTTTTTAACAGTTTTTAAAAATTTTGATAAAGTGTTAGATTTTCTTAAGTTTAATTTGAAAGTTGTATAGCAAAACAAATCCTATTTTATTTTATAGTTACACATCAACTTACATGATCCATAAATTATTCAGCCATCCGTTGTTTATCAAATACTTATTAAACACTACTGCGTACCAGGCACTGGGTAGGGCATACAAAGATGTAGAATATGTGGCTCCTCTTGTGGTGCACTGTGTAGTGGGGGAGGAAGAGGGCAGCATGCATGTGCATTTCACAAGTGTGGGCAGAAGACAGAAAGGGCAGAGGGGAAAAGAATGGATTTTGCCTGAGAGTATAGTGGGTATGCATGTGTGTGTGTGTGTGTGTGTGTGTGTGTGTGTGAGAGAGAGAGAGAGAGAGAGAGAGAGAGAGAAAGAGAGAGAGCCATGAAGAAGTAAGTGAATGAGAGCATATGGGGAGGTTTAACAGAGAGGAGGAAGGCCCAGGGCACAAAAGCATAGAACTGGAAGATAGATAAGGAGAAGAAGGGGAAAAGGAAAGTATTTTAAAATAATAAATTATCTGAGATGATAATTGCATATTTGTTTTGTTATTGATGATTTAAAGTATTTTTGAACAACAAAGTGGAGTTGTTTACATAATCAATACATATTTAGTGGTTACTAACAGTGTATGAATGTGAAAATGTGAAGTTATCTACAACAAGCTTTCCATTGTTTTTGGTATTCTAACATCATTTTATATATATATATATAGTCTTTTTGTGACAGGGTCTCACTATACATGTCAAGCTGGCCTTGAGCTCACTTGTAGCTCAGGCTGGTCTTGAACTCCCGAGGATTCTCCTGCCTCAGCCTCCCAAGTGCTTGGATTACAGGTGTGTGCCACCAAGTCTGGCTTTGTTTAGTATGTAAAACAGTGCTGTAACGTTTGTGATAGAAGGAAAGACATCATAAAGTGAATCCAGCCAGTGTATTAATTGAAATTGGGTCTTTTAAAGTTCTATGAAAGCTAATATTAAGATTAAATGAAGATGTTTTATAGTAGTGTACTCGTAAAGGTATTTGTAGCCCTAGGGTTTGGGTTTTCAGAGGACATTTAGCCCATTTTCATATCAGCATCTGGAACAGAAAGGTATCTTGTCCACAATAAGGGTATCTGTCAAAGGAGAGACACAAATGCAACCACCATTCATTTTCAGTGTCCAAACAAAATTTCCTTAAAAATGAAACCTTTTAAATATGGATTTGAAGCCATCTCTATTTGCCAATGCATCATAATGAGCACTGTGTTCTTATAACACAATCATTTGAAATCAATTTTATAGTGCAATCATGATAGGAAGTTGTTGGAAAAGAATTCTTCCATTTTCTTTTAGAACCCAAGAAAATTCCTACTGGTAATCACATTCCAAATCTGAATTATCTAGTGACTCAGAGAGCAATCACATGGGAGATGGCTCAGATTTATAGAGGAGGCTATGAGTGCCAAAACTCTAAGCTGTTTCTCATAGGGTGTGAGAACAAAGGCATCCCATGTGTCTTAAGAAACAAGAGTAAAAGTCATGACCTAGTTCTTCCTCCTCATTTTTAAAAATGTGATTGAATAAATAGAAAGCCAGATGTGTTCCAGAACGGTCCTGCTGACTAACTCTTACTGTTAACATGCACTACGCAATTCCAAGACACAGAGGTGGCTACTAAGGGTGATTTGCATGGTCTTCCAGAAATAAGTTATGTTCTATTAAATACACTTGCTCAATCTCTATTCACTCATTCATGTGGAATAAAGAGACCTGCAAGAAACACCACCACACAAGTCTCCAAGGATTACTAAATTATTTCTATGGTTTTCTAATGTTCTACTCTGTACTTTTATAAAATGAATATCAAAGATGAATCAGCAATTGAAAGCACAGGAATTAGCTTCTGTTGTAATCATTTCCCACATGTGATAATTTCTCACATGTTATCATATCAAAGTTCCTGATCTTCTTGTAGACTAAGTCATCAAAGAGGTAGATTACTGCTAAAAAATTAGACTTCCTCTGGGTCTTTACAATATATCACAATGCTATGGAATACTTTTTCCTTGGAGTTTTTAATATTGCATGTCCCATAACTTGCATTTGCCCTGGAGGTTGAAATTTCAGATCCTGGAATCAGCCTTGTACCACCATTTGATATCTATGTGACCTTGGAAAAATTACTTAATCTTTCTGTGTTTCAGTGTGCTCATCTGTAAAACAGAGTTAATTATGGTGATAAAATGAGAAAATGTATATAAAGCTAAATATATAGTAGCTAGATTGATAAATGTTAGCAATTATAGTGATTTCAAGGCCTCTGTGCTATTTTAGCATTTAGCTTCTTCTCACTTTATCTGCATTAAGTTGGATAAAAAATTTTATTGAACACTAGTAAATCCTAGTGAGTTTTTGTATGTAGGTGGTGAAATTGGTGGGAAGATATTGATGGGAATTTTATCTGAAGAGGGGAATGTACTGAGGTGATGATGAAAATTGACTGATATATCATTAATTTCTGAAGGACTCTCATGGCTTTGTCTACACATTGTAAGAAGTATTTTATATTTCTGTATCCCTTTCTTGATGTCTAATTGCTGCATGTTTTTTCCTCTCAAAACATGCTGGCCAGAATTTTAAAAAATATTGGAATACTGACTAGGTAAAAATAATTATTATATCATTGATCTATCCTTTTAAAAAGCATCCCAAATCCAAGCTGGGCATGGTAGTGCATGGCTGTAATCCCAGTACTTGGGAGTCTGTGGTAGGAAGGTTGCAGGTTTGGGTCCTGTCTAAGCAACTTAGTGAGAATCTGTCTCAAAATAAAGGTTAAAAGAGCTGTAACTGTAACTCAGTACCAAGTCCCAGAGTTCAATCTCCAGTACTTATATCAAAACAAACAAACAAACCAAAAATTTAAAAATTCAATCTATCCAGTCTTTTGTATTAGCATTTAATTCTACTGTTTTAGGCTCCTCTTCCCAGAGAGACTGGGCAACTGACTATGGTGTAGACAGTGATGAAACCCAGAACCATACACAGTATACAGCAAGGCACAGTAGATTCAAGTGCTAAAATGGGCAGGGAATTGGACACTTTGGTTTCCATGAGGTGATTTCTCCTCAAGGAGGAAATAGCACCAACTACCATTTACCAGGTTCAAACACTCTGGGTTTTATACAGTAATGAATTTGGTATGGTTAACACATAACGATAATCTTGAAACATCATACTCAAAGTATATTTGACTTTGCCCTTTATAAATATTATATATTCATTCACTCACTCAACAAGTATTTACTGCATATTAAAACCATACAAAGAAGCATGCTCAATTTCCTCATATATGCCTTCTGGCCCTAACTTGATTATTAATCCTCTTGAGAGCAGAGACATTATACCTGACTCACATTTTTATCCCAGGGGTCAACCTGTAGAAGATATTCAACCAATGCAACAAACATATACTACATAAATGAAAAATGAGATACAAATACTATGCTAGCTGTGCATGACCAATACAGAATATTTATTCCTATGTCTTGACCATCTTTCAACTTGGAATTTGAGCAGAACATGAATGCAAATACTATCGCGATGAATAATATATTTTGCAGCAGTATTATTTAGACCTTTCACTTAGATTAAATATACAGTTATATGCTGATATAAAATAAGATGAAACAGACAATATATACATACTCTTAAGGGAGTCAAAGGTTTTTTGGGTGAAGATAACAGATTAAAACAGGATTTCTTTCAGACTCAAATCCCCTTTCATGTAGTAAAAGGAAATGAACAAAGAAATCCAAACACTGAAGTTTTCAGGGCCAAACATTTTGATTCAATGTGTTCTGCTATAAAATATTTGGCCTTGAGTTTTTATTGCTGTATGTTCTCGGTATGTATTTAACTGTGAGAAATACAAATAAGAAAAAGTAAGCGTGCAGAATGTTCTTTTCAAGTGCATAGCAGTGAATTTGAGAAAACATATATTAAAGGAACACTTTGTGTTTTCGAATTTCAGCCTCTTTTCTAAGGCCTCCCTCAGCCAGATACAATTAAATATTTATTGAACTAAGGACTCAACTTACTTGGAAAACTCTTAAGGGGCTTCTCAGAACCACCTAAGATAGGTACCTTATTTCACCATGCTCTCAAATAAAACTTCTTTTATGCTCTGTCTTTTTCATATGTGAAATAAGGTCTAATTAGAAAGTTTTATAATGGAGACATTCAATTCCCCAATTCCTTATTTGCCTGAATTAACTTTTTTAAAATTAGGGTGTTCATATCTGGCATAGGCTCAATTTTCACTCTGTCATCAGCCAACAATCTGTGCCTTGCAAAGGCTGGCATCTTTAACTGCCAGCTCCTTCCATCCATACATTTTCCATGGGGTAATGCATTTTAATTGGTACCTCTCTGTGAGTTCCTTGCATCTCCATATGGCCCAATAAACACACTTTTTTGCTTCACCTTCAACATCTTGGCAATTAACAAGAAGATAGAATTGCCACAATGCATAATCTTTAAGATACACAGAATCCTAAAAATTAGAGGACTGTATACAGGTAGTGTATTCAATGGCTTCCTAGGGAATGGCTCATCTTCAAAATGGTGTTGTATTTGACAGCATTTTAACACTGCTCCCTTGGTCTAAACTGCAGTTTCTGAGCTGTGTAACCAGAACTGTTAATTTAGATTTAAAATGTCCTCCCAAAGCCTTGTATGTCTGGAAGATGATTGGATTATAAGGAAACAATACTTATCAGTAGCTCAGAAACTGAGTTATTAGGAGGTGGGGCCTGGTTGGAGGTAGATCACTAGGGTAATGATCTAGAAAGGTTTATTATTCTGGCTCCCTACTTTGCTCTCTCTTTCCTGGCTGTCATGGGTTGAGTACCTTTTTCTCTACCATGTCCCTCTGCCATCCTTGTTCTGCCTTGGAGCCAACCAACCATGGATTGAATCCTTTGAAACTGGGAGCCAAAATGCCAAAATAAACCTTTCCTCCTTTACGTTGTAGGTGTTGGATATATTGTCCCTGTGATGGGAAGGGGAATAAGACAAAACCTTGCTCCTCTCAGGGACCAACTAGTCTTGAAATATTCAATTTCCAAGAACAACATAACTTTTAGACATAGGATTATTATCAACTTCTTTCCACTTGTCAGATTGGAAGTGTGTACTAGGAAACACAATGAAGAAATAGTTAACAACATAGGTTATGGAGTCAGATTGGGTTCAAATTCTGTGTCACTTTGTGCATTTACCAACCACTCTATGCCTCAGTTTCCCCATCAGCAAAGCAGAAATAATATCAGTACCTATCTCATAAGATTATTTTGAATGCTGATTAGATAAGATGGTGTATCTGACATGTTAAGCACAGAACTTGGTTCTTCCTTCCTTCTTTGTTTCTGTGGATGGAACATAGGCCTCATGCATGCTATGCAAGCACCCTACTACTGAGCTACACCTCTAACTGATATTACTTTCTTGATTCTCACCTACAGGTAAAAGATTGTTTCTATTGCTCATTTCTACTTTTATGTTCCCCTCCCTACCAACATCTTTGGTTTTTCTCACAGCTACTTTGGTGAGATGCTTTTCGCATCATGAGCAGAGATCAGTCACAACTGTGTGCACTGTTACAACTTGGGATGTTCATGCAAGAGGAAGGCCAACCGTGACAATGGAGCTCACAGTTTTCTGTAAATCCAAGGGTCACAATGATTCTTAGCAGCAAGTGGGGGTCTCACCAGTTGCTTTTTCAGGATTGTTGCACATGAAGCACTGCCATGCTCCAGCTGTTTCACTGAAGCCAAACACGTCGAAGAACCTCACTTCTTCTAGATGGAGCTGTACCTGGTCCAGATCCTGTTTCAGGAACACAAGGCAGAAAAAGTATGAGCTGATCTGCCTGCAACACAGCATCCTGAGATTAGAAAAAGGGGACATGGAATCACGATGACCGGTGCTCAATCTCAGTGTAAAGGACCAAGAGAAAGCACTGAAAAGACTTTGCTTGGCTGACCGTAGAAAAGACCCCTCAACTCAAACTTACCCCATGGGAGTACAGAGCAAAGGAGCATGGGTCAGGGCTGAGTGTTGGGGTTCAGAGATGTGTCAGAACCTGAAGTAGCCCAGAGTTTCCTTGTACGTAGCAGTGGCTCCAGAATTTATAAAAAGGAGTGACATCTAAGTGGCAGTTGAAGAAAATACTTCTGGACGATTTTACTCTTATTTTCATTTTATATAAAATGTACGTTAAGAACCAATTAGTCATATCAGAATAAATGATTTTTATTAGGTTGACTTTGAAGGGGTTGCTGGAAAATATGAAGATGGGCTTAATCCCTCAACGCTTGGCTCCAGCATTGTTTACGTTTATGCTTTATCTTAGAAATATATGCAAATTTTGCATTCTATTCCACAATACAGTTCTATTGGTTTTAATGGAAAATAATGTTTTAAGTTAGTTATCTGTAAATTCGTTAACTTTGTTTCCTCTGAATGATTTAGTGGAATTCGATCACTAAGAAAACCTCCCATTTTTACATGCCCCGTGGCATCTTGCCAGCATGCTCCTGCTGAAGCAGTAGAGACTCCATTAGACTGTAAGTGGATGGAAAACTATTAGCCTAACCAGATTAAATAACTCAACTTTCCTCCAGAAGTTTGCCTATTATGTAAATAACTGGAATCTTTCCTTACAGAGTGACTAGGACTGTACTTTTAAAATGGTTTCTCCTTCTAAGAAAGGCTTAATGCTCTTGTTAACCTTGCATGTGCCTAGTCAGCTTATGTGTTTGTCCTCTGTTAAGTGAAGATTTTATTTCCTTCCTTTGACTACCACAGTGTTATCGTCTCTACCAATAGTAATTATTACTCCCAAGAACCAAGTGATTTAGGTAATGTATACACTGTTTATAATGGATCTAAGTAGAGAATGGCCAACTGGCTACCCAGATCCTATCCTAAAGCTTGATTTCTGCTTTTATATTTCCTGTCACAGGTAAGAAGAATGCTAGACTATAAACTCCTTGAGAACAGTAATATATCTACTTTGTTTACAGTTGTGTCCCCAGAATCTAGCCTATTATCAGTAATTGGATAACCTCATTAGTTTTCAGGCCTAGTGTAAAGTTCCTTTTCCAATGAACTATATGAAAGGTCTTATGGAAAATTTAGAGGAATTCTTTTTTTTTTTTTTTTTTTTTTCCGTACCAGGGATCGAACTCATGACCCTGCACTTGCCAGGCAGGCACTTATGCCAGTGAGCTAAATCTCTGGCCTGAGGAATTCTTTTCTTACATAACATTTTTTAGAGAACACTGACACTCACTGGAGCATAAAGAAAATGTCGGCAAGGATTTTGTATGTTGTGTTGGCTGCTGCAACCTCATACCTACCTCACCTGTATCATAGAAAACATTGAATATATGGAAGAATGAGAGGTATAAACTGAGAGTAGAAATGGATTCTTTTCGATACTATTAAGACTATTATAGTGTGTGTTCATGAATTGATATTTTAGAGGCTCAACATGCTGAATATGGCATTTTGATTGCTAACACTTAGTAGCTTATCACAAGCATTCCAACAGGCACTATATATATAACAATGTATTTTTAATGAAAGTGATTTAGAATGTGCTCAATGGAAAAGAAGACTTTTTTTTTTAAAAAAAGAATGTTCCCCAAGATAAAGACTGAAGAAGCACCTGGGAGTTTTGTAGGTTTCAAAGGATAAAATCCGTATTAAAATTTATGGGGAAAAAGCAGATGTTCATAAATATCAGTTTCAAAACTGCTAAGCCTCTGAAGTCTGTACTGGGCCATTGGCATGCAGATCACTTCTCTGTTTCCCACACAATTAAGGATCAATTTTTCATGCAGCCCAAACACTGTAGCAAACAAAGTACTTAAAAATAATACTTAGGGGTTCCTTTGTTTTTTCTGTTCTGAGACCAGAAATGTCCCAGGTTATTACCTATAATCCACATTTGTCTTGGCAAAAAGTTGCTTAAATAGTTTAAGACAGATGGTAAGTTATATCCCAGTGTTTGAGTTCTGAAGCTAAAAGCAGGCTCAGCTCTTTAGAGGATTTAGGTACTATGCAAAGGGAACTGAGAGGAGGTAGATGGTAGTTCTATGAACTATTGAAGTCGGCAACAGCAGCCAGCCTCAAATGGAGAAAGAAGTGAAACATGTAATTTAAAACATTCGTGGAAAATCAAGATAAATTAAATCACAAAACAAGCAAGCACAAACCAACTACCAGGACTCCTACATTTTTTTAAGATTTTGACCTCTTAAATGTGCTTGACATCATTATTTGTGTTTCCTACTTATCTTCTTTACCCTTCTGGGTTCTTCAGCTTCTTGGACTTGCTCAAGAATTACTATATAGCTTGCATTTTTTTAAAGACAAAAGAGGTAAAGTTGATTTGGGGAATTAAAGACTTCTTTTAAGACAAGTAGAATTGATGAGAATGATAAAGACAATTCATCCCAAACTCTAAGTCACTTCTTGTTCTAATTATAATAGGACTGTGGCAAGTAGACCATCTGTCTAGTGGTCTCCTAGCTCTTGGTACTCATCTGTTTGTCCAATCCTTCCCCTTGAGTACAAATTGCTTCTAACCAAGAATAGATCAAAGGTGATGGATTATTCATCTCATGATTATTAAACACACACACACACACACTGCATATGTACATACAAGCTGTTGTGTTAGCAGATAGATCATGACTCTCCTGGTGTCCTTGAAGAAACAAGTTGCCATGTTGTGACCTTCAGAGAACTATGACTGACTTCTAACAGTCAGTATGAGATCAAATCCTTTGGTCCTACAACTGCAAATACATGATTTCTGCCAATAACTTGGCCTCCTAGCTGGTTCTTAATGTAAATGATGATTCTGTTTAGAGAAGTCACATTCTTCCAAACAGTCTTCAAAAGTTATATAATTGTTGTAATAAGCATGCACTAAGAAAGATTTTCCTGACAAGTATTATTTTATTCAAAATGGTAAAAAGTCACTGGAGGGAAAATAGTCTTTAAAAACAGCTAGTTAGATGAGTTTTTCTCCAACTATAAAAAAAATCATTAATGAGATTAAAAATTTGGAAAAAAGTGTATAAAAAGTCTTTTGTAGAGACTCTTACGGGAAAAAGAAACCAAGCAACACAGAAAGATGACAGAACATTTGCAACATATTTTGCTGACACATGACAATCTGAATCAATACAATGGATTCTGTAAAATCGTACAGTGGCTCTGGATCCCGTAACATGGTCTACGCACTGTGGAAGGGTACTGTGAAACGATTTTCCAGAAACCAGAGAAAACATACATCTGGAAGAACTTTGGGTTCTGGCACATTTAAATTCTGTCCTAAAACTTTTTGTGTGCAAAAGCAAACACTGTGAATGTCTAGTTAACAGGCTCAAATCTAGCCACATGGTTCAAGTATGTTTTTAAGAAATGTAAGCAAAAAATTTTTAAAATCCTCGGTCTTTTCACATAATGAAGGCTTTTTGTCTTTATGATTATTTCTAGTGCAAATACTCTAACTAACTTAGAGTCCAGGGTGTGAAATGAACTTTTTGAGGGAACATTATTAGCAATTTATCTTTACAATGTCTTACATTATACAAGTATTGGTATTTTGAAAAAAAAAACCTGGATTTTGAATGAATAAATAGCAAGAGACTTTAAAGAACATTCATGCTATAATTTAATCTTTTTATGTCTTTGGACTTCTGAAAAATACTACTATTGAATTCAATTCATACCAGTTGGTATTTCTATCACATGATGTCAGAAACCATTTGAAAAAGAGATGAAGGAGATATGTTTCTGCATTCCAAGGAAGTCAAGCAGGCCCACAGTATTCCTCACAGAGGAAAATTGGAATACACTTTCATTTATGTGTGGTGTGATCGCTGTTAAGCTTTTTCCTATATGATTCAGGCTTTAACTCAATCAAATCATCTGGTCTTCAGTTCTATATTGTTTTATAGCTTTGAAATAGTGTTTTGTGCATAGTAGACATTCAACAAAGTACTATAAATGTTTAGTAATTCAGGGACATATATCTTATCTCTAATTTATATCAGTGGTAGCATTTAAGTTGCCTATTTTCATCTCGACTCAACTACTATCATTAAACTTTTTAAAATCTCTCTCCCTCTCCCTCTCTCTCTCATTCTCATCTTTCCAAATGGTGTCTTGCTATATTACCCAGGCTGGCCACAAACTCCTGGGCTTGAGTTGTCCTCTTGCTTCAGCCTCTCAAGTAACTGGAACTGCAGGCACACACAACTGCACTCAGATCCAAAAGATTGATTTATTTATGACTGAGTCTTGGAGGCAGGGTTTGTAGCTTGGTAGAGCACTTCTTTGCATATGTGAGACCCTAAGTTTGATCCCCAGTACAGCAAAAAATTATGTATGTTTATAATTTCATCTTCATGGTATTACAGGAATTCATATTATTTCATTTTATTTAAGAAGAGTAAATTGTTAATAATTGAAAATATTTGTTGGAATCTATCAATATGGCAAATTGATTTTCTTAAGACTCTCAGCTTTTCCAGATTGTTAATTCTCAGTCGGTGCTGACATCAGGAATCCCTGGGACTTGCCATGAACATCAGATACAGACCCAATCCTGGAAGCTTAGCCTTATGAGTCTAGGGTCAGACCTGGGCATCTGTATTTTTAAACAAGCTCTTTAAGTCATTCTGATGTGCACTGACTGGAAAGTTAACTTTATATACCTTTGGAAACCAATGTGGGAATGGCTGATCTGGGTCCATTACCTGGTGTTTGAGAAACTTGTCAGTTTCCATGTGCATACGCTTTTACTTTCCTACAATATTTGGTTTCATATTACAAAATACAAAAAAAAAAAAAACTGGTCACATGAGCACAGTTTTCATTCTTGAAAATCAGATGTATTATTCCAAATTGTGCAATATGGAAAGAAGAGATGAGGTGTGAAAATCATTTGGCCTAACTTGAAATTCGAAATTTGTGTGAGTAAATGTATGAGGAGGGAGTTAGATAGCAGGTAGGACATAGGCTCGAAGCAGAGACAGCACAGGAGCCAACAGGGACATGAAAGAACTCAGTGTGTTTCAGTCTTCAACATGGATGTCACACATATGCTATGTCCTACTGGCTTTTATTTTTCTGTTCCAAATTAGTGAGGGAACTTTAGGTATACAAGAATATATTAAACCAATGTGGCAAACTTCTCATTATCACTATAGACAGCTAAAGAGTCGATATTCCTTCTATCCTTTGAGACCTTGGGCATTGAGAGGAACTGAGTTCCTCTTGGCATTTCATGGCAACTCTGAATATAGCCTTGGCTCCAAAGGACTAGAAGGAAGTACTCATGTTTGGTTCATGTTACAGAGAAGTTCTAAAGAACATTTTCATTTAAAAACTTGATTTGGTCTAAAGAGTCAAATTTTTACATTCAAGGATCACAAAAAATAATTTGACTCGATACTGTTGGCAAATAACATATCAAAGAGTTTAAATAAAGATGTTTGTGGAAAAGCTAGGAGAATAGTATGGGTTGAATAGAAAATAAAGGTGGAAACTTGGGTGATGCTATTTATCAAGTTTTATCAATGTTTGATAAGCCCACCATTAATTTCCAAACAGATCTAACTTATTTTAAATTGCAGTTTGTTAAGACTAGTAAAATACTTTTATTGGAGTGAAAACAAAGTCAAAAGACTACCAATATGCAGAATGTCAAGAAAATTTTTGCTATACCTCCAGTGGTGTCAGCAATAAAATGAGCAAACCTGAAGCATGCTGACACCAAGCTCTACCTAAGGAAAGTATGTATTACAGAATGGATTAAAGGACAGCTTGATGATACTTCAAACTTGAAAATAAGATTTTTAAAATGCCAAGATTAATAATATGTATAGGTTTTGGGGACAGAAGATTAGAGTGTGAGCCTTGCCACTAACATTCACTAGCAGTTCTTGGGAAATTATCTTAGTTTTTTGGGGGGTCCCAATGTGCTCCTCAAACTGAAAAATGACTGTGATTCCTAAACTTCGGGGAGTTTTTGCAGGAATCAATTCATGGATAATTATACTACTTTGTAAACAGTAGACAAATTTTAAAAAAGTAGTGAAAATAATGATGACTTTAAAAAAGCAAGATCAGAAAGCCCCCTTTAGATATATAAACATAATGCTTTTTATCTGTTTGCTAGATGTGTATGTAAATCTTCTTGAAATGAATGACTTGTTTAAGAAACACTGATGTTAGGTGCCTAAGAAACGTATTTAGTTTTCTAAAAGCAGGCAACATACTTATCTGTCTGTTTTTGTTAGTTTGTTGTCAAATCTGGGAGCACTGGATGTAATGAGATGCAAACATAGAAGGATATAATGCAACACAACCATTTCAAAGGGAAGTAATGACATGCACATGCTTGATGGAGGCCACAATGAGATGTACAAGCAGAAATGCGCATAGAAATGTGCATGGGTAATGGCGTAACGAGATGCATAAATGTATAAGTGTAATGATAAAGGCATTGGGGAGTATAATGTGATTCAGAAATGGGAACATTAAACGGGGAGGGTGGAAAGGGCAGGTTGTGATAGGAAGCAAAGAGAAAGAATGCAATGCTATGCATGAATAGGAGAGCCAGTGAATAACATGTGCATGATGAGGACATAATGAGAAAAATGGGATAGCATAATGAAGTTCGCAGATGGAAGGGTGTAATGAGCTGTGTAGGAAGGAGGGAATAATGACAAACATAAAAGGAAGGATTTAATGCTGTGAATAAAGAAATGGGCATAAAAAGATGTGAGGACTGAGAGGAGGTACAGAAGAAAGGGACATTGGTAAAGGATGGAAATAACAAGGTGGGCCAATGCAGTATCTAATGAGGTTCCAAAATGAAAGGGTGCAGTGAGGTATGCCCGTTTAGGGGATAATTAGATCGCTACGCAGGACAGTAATGAAGGACCTGGGTTCTGCTCAGACATAGACCATAGCATTGAGGTTTTACTAAGGAGGTGAGAAATGGAAAAAATTTAAAGCAGAGCCACAAAAGTGTTTAAATCCAGAAAAGAGACGACTAAACAGGTGAATTAATGACAGCCTTGAAGCTTTATGAAGTAATAGTTTTATTGTTGTGATTCACAGCTCTGTGCCAGACACTTTGCTCGGTGTTTGGTTAATGCACCCTCTCATCTCACCTTCCTAACAGTGCTGTGAAGGAGGTGGAGTTGCTTCTAGTCCCCAGATGTAGAAATGGAACTGCAGTAAGCTACACCAACTTGCAGAGCATGTTGGTGGTGGAGATGGGACTCAAGTCAAGTCACCTGGGTTCTAACTGCCTTTGCCTGTATTCTGGTATTTTCTAACAGTTGAATCTGGGACCTTCAACCCCAGAACTGTCAGGATCACTTGTCAAAGATGCAGTGTCACAAGCCTGCCATTTGTGACATCTTCGCAAGCCCCAGGGACTGGCATTTCTACCAAGCCCCACAGGGAATCTTACAGTCCCAACAGGGAAAATCAACACTAGGGAAGGCAGTGGCCTAATGCTGCACTCAGCCCTGGTGACAGTTCATGGGGAAAGGGGCTTTGAAGCAGCTTGAGGTACTTAGGTTCGTTATAAGGAGGACTGTTTATTGGTAGGAGGAATCATCGGGTCCTGAGACGGGGCACCAAGTGATTCCATGGACTGTCATTTAGCAGAGATATTTTTTTAAAAAACCCTCTTCCTTTCACATTGGTCTTCATCAAGAACCCAAAATTGTATTGATCATAGTACAGAAATGCAAAAAATGTATTGAAAATAATTATAGAAAATATTTATGTATTGAACTCATATAGAGATTACTCCATGCTCCTGTAATCCCAAAGGGGAAGAAGGTAATGTATTCCAATTACTTTGTGGTAATTAGAACCAAAAGTTTGCTAATCCACATGCAATGTTCAGGTTTTAAAATTAAAAGCAAATAATTCCAATGAGTGTTATCTTTCTCAATATCATTAGCGTTGAGATATATGAATTGTTACGATAGTTTTAAGTAAAAACTAGAATTCATATTTTGGATTGAGTGTTAAAGTTGGATGGCAATTGATATTTTAGCTACAGCTGCTGCTCAATACCTTCTTAGAAGTCTCTTTTGAAGTTGTTTTCAGAGCATATTTATCACAATGGAAGAAAATGTAAGAAATGTCTCATTATTGTCATAAAACTCAGCTTTTAATGTGAGAATCTATATTCAGTTTGAGCAGTTTCTTTTTATAATGTGCCTGACCTAGGTAAATGCTGGGTTATTTGTGAAAATAAAATTTTCTCAAAATGTGGAAATTTTGCCATGACTTATGAATATATATACTCACAACATATTTACAAGTAGCTGTTCTACCAGAGACCAGAAATGAATCAGAAGACCCTGACTGACTGTGGGAGGAACAGAGACAATAAAATCAAATGATCCCACATAAATTGATCACTTTATTCACATATGAATAAAAGGTTATGAGGACATGGCTGAGGCAATCACTCATTTTGTTTGGAGGATACTGGCAGAGGAATTGAAATAAAATAATACTGGGTACCGCTTATTGAATTCTTGCAGTGTGCCAGTCTCATTCTTCCAAGGGTTTTGTGTGTGCTGTGTCTTTTTAATCTCATAGCATCCCTGTGAAGTGGGAACTGTGATATTTTGTATTTTTCAGGTGAAGAACCCGAGACACAGAAAACTTAGATAAAAGAAGGGCTAAGTAAGTGGTAGAGCCAGGAGTCTAGTCCAGATCCCAAGTTTCTGGCTGCTACTTGGATGGATACACTTTGATGATGAATGAATAGGGGTACTGTTTATTCTAACAGTTTAGTGCCCAATATTTGTAGGCATTCACACAAAACCCTTGATAGCAGCAAGGGAAAAAATTTACTCATGCACTGATTATTTAAGAAAAAAACCTAAACCACTATTGAATTAGAACAGACGGTCAGAGGGACTGCATACCTTTGTTCCCCTAGGAATAGAGTTATTTTGTTAACTATTTTCTAAAGATTTTTCTCTTTTTCTTAATTTCCTTGACTGATGCAGAACATCTGGCTGACTGTGAAGGAATGTTCACGACAGTAGTAAAATGGACATACTTCATTATGGGACAGTCTGGCTTGTGAAACATTAGGGAAACACAATATACGTGATAAACCAGGATTTCAGCTAAATGGAGAAAATATTTCTATGGCAATTTAAAATTTTTCAAAAGGCATATGTTTAATGTAAGCATATATGGACAGTTGTTAGGGAGACATGAATAGTATATACTTATTACCAAAATGTAAGGATGATAGATTTCCAAGGGGAATATAAAAATTAAGAAACAAGAACTATAAAACAACACACCAGTGTACAACAATGAAAAAACAAAAACTCTGGTTTTAAGTGGTGAGTTACATTACTCAGATTCAATGTGCAATCACTGAATATAATGGCTTATGCATGTAGAACCATTTAAATGAGGGACCTTGATGGATAGCTGTGAAGGTAAACAAATGAATTCAAATTAGTTTGGAGTTAGTGTTTAGGGGGCAAAGTTTCGAATTTGGCTGGACTTCCAAACTCACTGGTCCTAAGGCATCAATAAAAACCATGCTTGCAGAAGTCTCTAAGGTCAATGTTATCTCTCTCAAGGACTTCTTATCTTCTAACCTCTCCTCTTATGTCAATTATGTTAATCCTAACTGAACTATTGATACTGCATGTACTGTGATAATTCATCTTGTGCTTAAGCTGCAACTTTCCTGGTGTCACCTAGCATTGCGAGCCTTATCTACAGAGCATGGTGGAAATACACCATAGTCAGTTAACCTCATTTGTGGCAATTGCCTGTCTTCCTTAACCTTAGCCAGCTGTACGATGGATGTGCTTCTGCTATTAGTTCCAAAGGGAATTGCAGAGTATGTGTTGAGACTGGAAGAAGAGAAGATTGTTGTGAAGAGAATCCATGTTTCTTTTTTTTCCACTCAGAAAATAATCATGTTTTTTTTTTTCCTGGACTCTAAAGGTCATATTTCTGATTGCTATGTTGATATTTCAGTGGGGTTTTAAATTTTTTATTTTGTTCAGTATCTCTAACCTCCATCTTCACACACTTCATTTGATTACTGCTTCACTAAGAATCCCATGTTTAAACCTGCACACACTCCGTCTCAGCACACGAATGGCTGATCATAGTTGAGGAAATGCAGATCATCTCTGTTTTATCTCAGATCTGCTATCATGAGACAAGCTCAGTCTTCAAGACTAGCATTGATCCCTTCAGATGGCAAGGTTTCCATGACCAAATTGCCCTTCACTAGACCCTACCTCTTAAAGGTTCATTGCCACACTGAGGACCACACTTCCAGCACATAGACCTCTGGGGACACTCAGTCCCTATTCAAACCACGGAAGCTCTCTTCTGATACAGTCTCCATGGTAATCTGAATGATCATTTAATAATGAGCTGGGTGTGAAGGACGGAAGGATTATAACCCTCTCTGCTTCCACAAATTCATATGTTGAAATCTTAACCTTCAAGGTGATAGTGTTTGGAGGTGAGGCTTTGGGAGTAAAAAATTCATGAATGGACTAGTACCTTTATAAAAAGAGACTCCAGAGAGCTTCCTTGCCCCTTCTGCCAAGTAAGCACAGAGTGAGGAGGTACTGTTTATGAGCCAGAAAGTGGAGCCTTACCAGACACCAAACCTGCCTTGCTCTTGGATGAATCTGCCTTTATCTTCAGGATGACAAGAAATAAATTTCTCTTGTTTATAAGCCACCCAGCTTATGACATTTTGTTATAGCAGCCCCAACAGACGTAGACACTGAGTATTGTCTTTTGCCCAGAATTCTTCAGTGGCTTCCCATAGACTGCAATAAAAGCCAAGTTCCTTGCCATTGGTCTACAAGGCCGGGGTGGATTTCTTTAGAGCCACTCTCCAATCTTCACTCTCCCCTGTATCCACCGACTCCTACCTGGTCCTTTTACTTCTTCCAGGGCTGTAGAAGGGGAGTGTGCTCACTCCAGGTGGGCATTACCATTCACTCTGATGTAGGAAGAAGAAAATAGTGCAACTTTCACTTTTATTTTTCTTTTTAAAAATAAGTATTTTTGGCTAACATATCTAATACATGGCAGTGGGGTTCATTGTGATATTTCAAAATATATATACAATGTATCAGGGTAATTAACATTTCCTTCTCTTCATCATTTCTTTATGTTTAGATATTCTGAACTCCTCTTTTCTAGATCTTTCTTCTGTGCTGTGGAATGCCAGAGCCTATTCCTTTAATCTAACTTTATTTTGGGACCTGTTATACAACCTCCCTTTATTCTCTACCTCACCTTCCCAGTCTCTAGTAATTATTATTCTAATTTAGATTGACTTTTTTTTAGCTTCCATATATGAGGAGAATATACAGTGTCTTTTTTCACTCAGTATAATGTCTTCCAGTTCCATTCACTGTGCTGTAAATGATAGGTATAATAAAAAGTAAAGTGAGTGCTTAAACTTAAAAACCTTACAACAAAAGAAACCCTTCAAAATGTTTATGCCCTTTGGGCCAGGGATTTAGCTCAGTGACCTAAGTGCCTGCCTGGCAGGCACAAGTTTGTGAGTTTGATCCTGGGTACAAAAAAAAAAAAAAAAAAAAAAGTTAATGCCTTTCAAAATGTTCCTCCTTGCTTGGAACATATTTATCCCATTGTTCTTGGACTTTCTGATGTAGTTCTGAAAGGACTCTTTTGAGTGTATCTTTAGTTGTACTATTGCGGCTGTCTTGAAGCCCTGAATCAACTCAAAACATTTGTCTTTCATGGTCATTTTGACTTTGGGGAAGAGCCAGATGTCACATGGTGCCAGGTCCAGTGAATGAGGACATAATATTTTTATTGGGCAGAAATTGCTATAAATGTTTCTAATGGGTTCAGGACATTGAGTCAGCCAGAAGACACAATAAACATAAACATGCAGTAGTGTTGTTCAATAGTGCTATAATAAACATGTGCATGTAGCTATTTTTTAGATATGCTCATTTCATTTCCTTTGGATACATATCCAGAGGTGGGATACCTAGATCATATGGTAGTTCTATTTTACTTTTTATTTTTTAAATAAAATAAGGATGAAAATGATACAGAATTTCAAAACAAAATAATAGGAAATTAACATGTTAATATATTGCATATTTTTATCTTCAAAGTAGTTGTTCAGATTATAAGATTTAGGCATAAAAATGACCAAACAATGAAAACACAAACTGATCTTTTTGATGAACTAGCAGAGATTAGTAGGATAGTTATATATCTTGTATACACATACATGCACACATATGTGTGTGTGTATATATATATATTTATATACACATACAATCTTTTCCCTCCTTCCTTCCTTTCTTTCATCACAGTTCTTTCCTTTTGAGCCTTTCTTACCCTTTCATTTCCACAATATCTATTGTCCATTTGAGTCTTATTTACTCTTTCACTTTTTTTTCACATTAGGAAGACTATGATATTTACACAAGCGAGTCTGATTTATTTCACTTATGAATATAGTCCTAAGTTGCATCCATTTACTTCTAAAGGCCTCAAGTTTATGCTTCTTTATAGCTGAGTAATACTCCATTGTATAAAAATATCACATCTTTTTTATTCATTCCTCAATTGATGGGCACTTGGGTTGTTTCCAAGGTTCAGCTATTACAAATTGTGCTGCTTTAAACATGGGTGCACATATATTGCTGTGGCATGACGTTTTCAATTCTTCTGGGAAAGTACCCAGAAAGGAAATAGCTGGGTTGAATGGGCTCTCTAATCCCAGTTTTTTGAGGAATCTCTACACTGATTTCCACAGTGGTTGCACCAGTCTACATTCCCACCAACAGTGGAGAAGTGTTCCTTTTTCCCCACAGCCCCACCAACATTTGTTATTGGTTGATTTCTTGATTTTGGCCATTCTTTCTGGGGTGAGATGGAATCTCAGTGGTGTTTTAATTTGCATTTCTTGAATGATCAGTGATGTTGAACATTTCTTCATGTATTTATTTGCCACTTGTATTTCTTCATCTGAGAAGCATGTGTTCATCTCAGATGCCCATTTTTGGCTCAGGTCTTTGAATTTGAGGGGCCTGATGTTTTTCAATTCTTTATATGTTCTAGATAAAAATCCTTTGTCTGAGGGACAGTTGGCAAAAATCTTTTCCCTATCTGTGAGTTTTCTTTTCACTCTGTTGGTGATTTCTTTTGATGTGCCAAAACCAGGATGAGATCCCAGTTGTTGATTCTTTGACATACTTCCTGTGCGGTTTGCATTTTGTCCATGAACTCTTTGCCTACCCCTATGTCTTCAAGATTTCTACTTACCTTTTATTCAAGATCTTTGAACCATTTTGACTTTAATTTAGTACATGGTGATAGACTTGGGTCTAGTTTCAGTCTTTGCCATGTGGAAAGCCAATTTTTCCAGCACCATTTATAAAAGAGGCTTTCTTCCAGTGAACATGCTTGGCCTGTTTGTCAAAGATAAGGTGAGTGTCTTTGTAGTTGTGTCTGCATCTTCTAATTTGTCCCACTGATCCTGAAGTCCATTTTTTTGCCAGTACCATGCTGGTTTTCTCACAGTAGCTTTGTAGTATAATTTCAAGACAGGAATTGTGATACCTCCTGCCTTGCCTTTGTTGCCCAGGATTTCCTTTGCTATTCTAGGTCTTTTCTGTTTCCAAATGAATTTTAGGAATGTTTCCTAAAGTGGAGGTATACTAATGGTAATTTGATCAAGATTGTATTAAATTTATATTACAATTTTGGGAGTATGGTCATTTTCACAATGTTGGTTCTTTGTATCTAAAAGCAAGGGATATCTTTCCATTTTCTGATATCCTCTTCAATCTCCTTTTCTAGAGTACTATAGTTTTCAATACCTAGATATTTTACATCCTTTGTTAGGTTGATTCCTAAGTATTTCATTTTTTTGGATGTGACTGTGAAAGGTGTTACAGCCCTAATTTCTCTCTCAGTGAGTTTATTGTTTGTCTACAAGAATGCTATTGATTTTTGAGGGTTGACTTTGTATTTAGCTATGCTGCTGAATTTTCTTATTAACTGTAGTAGTCTTTTGGTGGGGTTTTTGGGGTCTTCTATGTAGAGTATCTTGTGATCTGTGAATAATGATAATTTAACTTCTTCTTTTCCTATCCTTATTCCTTTTATTTCTCTCTGTTGTCTAATTGCTTTGGCTAACGTTTCCAAAACTATATTGAATAGGAGTGGTGACAGTGGACAACCTTGATCTGTTCCTGATGTTAGAATGAAAGCTTTCAGTTTTGTCCATTTAGTGTGATGCTAGTTGTTGGTTTGACATAGATGGCTTTTATCAGATTGAGGTAGAAACTATCTATTCCAAGTTTTGTAGGGTTTTTTTTTTATTATTATGAAAGAGTGTTGGACTTTATCTAAAGGTTTTTCAGGATCTATTGTAATGATCATGTGATTTTTGTCTTTGACTCTGTTGATGTGATATATTACATTTATTGATTTGTGTATGTTGAACCATCCCTGCATTCCTGGTATGAATCCCACCTGGATGTTGGGTATAATCCTCTTGATGATTTGCTGCATTCTGTTTGCTAGCATTTTATTAAGAATTTTTGCATTTATGTTCATTAGGGAACTGGCCTGTTGTTCTCTTTTTTGGTTGGGTCTTTCTTTGGTTTTGGTATTAGAGTAATATTTGTCTCCAGGAATGAGTTAGGAAGAATTGCTTCCCTTTCAATTTCTTTAAAGAGTTTGAGTATTGGTGCTACATCTTCTCTAAATTTCTTATAGATTTCATCCCAGGACCTGGACTTTTCTTTGTTGGTAAGTTTTAAATTATGTTTTCAATTTCAGTAACTGATATTGGGTTACTCAAAATTGTTATATCTTCTTGATTCAGTTTTGGAAATTCATATGTTTCTAAGAATCTGTCCATTTCTTCTGTTTTTCCAGTCTATGCAAGTAATGTTTTTTGATATAGATGTTGATAATCTTTTGAGTTTCTACAGGATCTCTAGTAATTTCACCCTTTTCATTCTTCATTGCATGATTTGAGTTTTTTCTTTCCTTTTTTTGACAAGGTTGGCTAGTGTTTTATCAATTTTGTTTATTCTTTCAAAAAACAATCTATTTGATTCATTAATTATTTGTATTGCTTTCTTAGTCTCAATTGCATTGATTTCTGCTTTGGTCTTTGTAATTTCCTCCATTCTATGGGCTTTAGTCTTGACTTGGTCTTCTTTTTCTAGAAACTTGAAGTGCATCATTAGGTTGTTTATTTGTGCTTGTTTTGTTTTCTTGGTGTGAGAATTCATTGCTATATATTTCCCTCTGGGACCGTTTTCATTGCATCCCACAGGTTCTGGTATGTTGTATTTGCATTTTCATTGAATTGTAGATATTGTTTAATTTCTTCTTTAATTTCATCTGTGACACATTGGTTGTTCAGGAGGGTGTTATTTAATTTCCATGTGTTTATGTAGCTTTTGTGATTTCTTTTGCCATTAATTTCTAGTATCTGTGCACTATGGTCAGATAATATGCATGGGATAATTTCAATTCTTTTGCATCTGCTTAAGCATATTCTATGGACTAATATATGGTCTATTTTAGGGAACATTTCATGTGCAGCTGAGAATAATGTGCATTGTGATGTTGTTGGGTGTAACATTCTGTAAACATCTAGTAAGTTCATGTGTTCACAGATTTGATTTAGTTGTTGTGCCATTTCTTTGCTGATTTTTTGTCTAGTTGATCTATCTCTTTGTGACAACGGGGTATTAAGCTCCCCTGTTAAAATTATGTTATTGCTTATTTGATTTTTCATATCTATTAATATTTGTCTTATATAGTTAGGTGCTCCCATATTTGGTGCATATATATTTATAATTGTTATCTCTTCCTCTTGAATTTTTCCCCTAACAAATATGTAGTGACCTTCTTTATCTCTTTTGATCATTTTCGGTTTGAAGTTCACAATTTCTGCAACCAGAATAGCTACCCCTGCTTTTTTCTGGGTTCCTGTCACATGGAATATTGTTTTCCATCCTTTGACTTTTAGTCTGTGAGTTTCCTTTTGAGTTGGATGTGTTTCTTGTATACAGTATATTGTAAGATCCTGTTTCTTGATCCATTCTGTCACCCTATTTCTTTTAATAGGTGAATTGAGGCCATTTACATTGATAGATATAACTGATATGTACTTGTTCAACTTTGTGATGTCATTTTCTTGTTGTTGGTTTCCTACTTTCCCCCTTTGTTTAATTGCTTGCCCTGTCTGGTGGTTTCTTTTTATTGTTGTTCTGGGAAATGTAGTCATTTTTATCTCTTTTTAGTATGTCTTTCAGTACTCTTTCTAGGGTTGGTTTGGTGGGCATGAATTTCTTCAGTTGTTCTTTGTCATGGAAGTATCTCATTTCTCCATTAATTTTGAGAGATAGTTTTGCAGAGTACGTCAATATGGGTTGAAAGTTGTTTTCTTTCAAGACTTCAAATACTTCACTCTAAGCTCATCTGGATTTGAGGGTTTTTGTTGAGGAGTTGGTCATGATTCTAATGGCTTTTCCTTGATAAGTGAGTTGTGTCTTTTCTCTAACAGATTTTAGTATTCTGTTTTTACACTGAATTTCTGGGATCTTTATTATTATATGTCTGGATGTGGATTTATTTTGGTTTTTACTGTTTGACATTCTATATGCCTCACTTATCTGTATTTCAGATTCTTTTTTCATGCTTGGGAAATTTTCTGCTATTACTTCTGCAAATGGTTTTTTTTTTTTTTTTCACATCATTTGCATTGATTCCTGTGTTTTCATTGACAGTATCAGTCTTATATTGTTTTTGTTTGCATTGTCTTGGAACTGTTAAATTCTTATTTCATGATCCCTTGCTATTTTCAAGAATTTTTTCATTTCGTGATCTCTAACTGTGATCCTGTCTTCAAGGTCTGAAAATCTATCTTCAGTTCCATGAAAGTGATTTTGCCAGCTTTCAATGGATTTTTTAATTTCCTGGGTATCTCTTTGAGTTTGTTTCATACATTCTATTTCTTTCCTATATTGTTCATTCAAGGTTTCCATCATTTTCTCATGCTCCTGTACTTGTTTATCAATGTCTTCTCTAGCTATGCTGCACGACTCCTTCATTAAGGTTGTCATTTCTTTCTTTACCTGAGAGATTAGTTCTGATCTGATTTCCTCTATAGTCTCATGCATTTATTTCTTTACTTCACTTACTATCTTTTCAGAAATTTCAGGTGTGTGGTTTCCAATGTCCTTTATTTCAATGTCTCCTGTACTTGTTCTAGCCTAGGGATTTGAGATTGCATTTTTTTGTTTTGTTTTGTTTTGTCATTTTAACCTCTTGGTTAATATTTTGATCTTTTTAATTCCACTAGTCTCGACTATGTGTTATGTATGTTTTAGGGTCCTAGTGTAAGGCTGATGTTCACCCAGTTGCTCAGTCCTACAGTGTAGGGAAGGGGCCAGTCACTGGAATTCCTCCTGTGGGTCCAGTTGGGTGAGTCCTATATTCTTGTTAGGCTGACTAGCTTAGGAGTATTGATGTGAACCAATCATTACCTTGTTTTATTACTGCAGCTTCAGACTTGTTCAGGCTGCCATATCTAGCTGACCATGGTGTGTGTCCCAGCCAGGATCTTACTGTGTCACTTGGGGTCTCACTGACACCACTGGGTTCCTCCGTGTTGGGAGAGGCCTCATTGGTGCTCTCACTAGCCCACTTGGGGTTCTCTGTATGGAAGAAGGGTTCACCCCTGCTGTCACTGCCTTGCCAGGTCCTCTGGATTGGGGGAGGGTTTGCCAAGGCACTTGCCGACCCACTGAGGTCCTCTGCTTGGGAGGGTCCTTACTACATTCTTGCTGAAGGGAGAGGGGTTGCTGAGGCTCCCTCCAGCCCACCGAGGTACTGCAGCTGATAGAAGGGACTGCTGATGCTCCCATCACCTGCTGAGGTCATCCAGGTGAGGAGGATGGGCAGCCAAGGTTCCCCTAGGTTGTTGAGGTTGTCTGGGTATGGAAGAAGGGTGGTCAAGGTCTGTTCCACTCTTTTTGAGGAACCTCTCAAAGTTCTCTATAATGACTATATTAATTTATATTTCTATCAGTAGTTGTGAGTTTATTTTTCTCCATATCCTCACCAGCAGTTTTGTCGTTATTTGAAAACAGCCATTCTGAGGTATGAAGATATCTCAATGTAGTTTTGATTTTCATTTCCCTGCTGGCTAATGATATGGAGTAGATTTTATAATGCAAAAGCAAGTATGCAAAATAATAACAGTATATAGTTGATGAGTAAATAATTTTACACATATTGAAGGTCCTTGCTCAAAAATTTTTTCTGATGGGATGTATGATTTAGATTTGGAGGAGAATGCTCTACTACATCAAAGCTTTCTATTTTTCTTATGCTTCTTGTTTTGCTATTTGTTATTTGTTTTCAGAATCTTCATGCAAATTGTTGTCAGGAAGACTTACCTGACATCTGCTTAGAGAGCAACCTTTCTTCCCGCCCTCCCTCATTTCTTTCTTTCTTTTTCTTTCTTTCTTTCTCTCTTTCTCTTTCTTTCTTTCTTTCTTTTTGGTATGGGGGATCAAACTCACAACCTCACTCCTGCTAGGCAGGCGCTTACACCACTGAGCTAAATCCCTGGCCCAAGAAGCCTTTCTTGACCATTCAGCAAATGCTCATTTTTGTCAGGCATTTTAAGAAAACAATGTCAGTGTAGAATTGTGTATCTATTTGCTGGTATGTTGCTTATTTCTATCAGGGAAGGGATCATGATATATGTTGGTCTTTTCACAGTGATGGGCATAGTGCAGCCACTCACCAAAAAATATTTCTGAGTGAACAATGAACTTAGAGGCATATTTACCATGGTTTCACTGTGGTTTTGTTTGGTCTTCTCCATGCTATTGCTTATGCCATTCTTCCCACATGTATCTACTTCCTCCTTCTCATTTTAAAAGTTCTAACTCTGTATTTTAATGTCTAGCATTTTCCCAACTACATCCCTTCCTGAGCAAGGAGTATGCATTGGCATACACATTCCACCTGTAATGCATCTTCTAAAACACCCTGCTTCTGGTTTCTATTATGCTTTGTAGTCCTCATTTAGTTTATTCCTTAGTCACTGGATTAACCCCAAGAGTGGTTTGTTTGGATAGACTCTTATTCACACCTTAGCCAGACACTGTTCCCTGGAGGAGGAACTTACCCTTTGCATCATGAAGACTGACTTAAATTTCCACTAGACTTTGAATCATTACATTCTACATATAATAAACACAGTCTTTACTTACTCATGCATTTATTTATGCAAGCACATTAACATCTTAACTCAAATCACTATATCAAAACCTTTGGGAGCATCAGAAGGTTTCCTTTTGTCCCACCAGAACTGGTGTTTCAGTTTTATTTATGCTTCAACACTCTGGCCAGTTACCCTGGCAACTGTCAAGTATGTTTGTAGCAATGTGGACTGAAAGTAAATCTCCAAATGGTAGCCAGATGGGACACAATTTATTTCTACAGTAAAATTAATTTAATTTGTCTGTTTGTTTCCGTAATAGGCATCATTTTGAGACCTCACATGACATATGGAATTTCCCCATGCTTTGGGAACTGGAATATGTGTGTCAATAAAAGCACTTTCTCTCTCAAATTCTTGCTTGTTGGCAACCTCCTCAACTGGCTGACCCTCTGACAAAGCTCTGCTGTCTCTGAAGGACTGGGCAGCACAAGCACAGAAAGGGAATTATGAATAGTAATCTCTAGATGCTCCATAGAGTCCCTCCTCATTTCTTTGATAAATCAACAAGTTTTACTCCTCTTTCTAAATCTTTATTTTTTAATGGAAATTGGTTATCTTAGAATGACATTTTCTTTAAGTAAACTAATTAGTGTTTGGTAATACAAAGGCATAAAGTAATTTTTGATTGACTGAAAGAAATACATGCTCAGAGAAAATTTTAAAAGTGCTAATCTCATCAACTAGAGTGAGCCATTGTCAATATTTTCACCCATTTCCGTTTGGTTGTTTCAATGGGTAGTTCTCCAGATAATACTCTTTGTATACATAATTTTGTATCCCTGCTGCTTTTGTTTTTTGTACCTGAGATCAAGCTCACAACCTCAAGCTTGTCAGTCAGTTGTTTATGCTGCTGCGCTAAATCCCCAGTCCCTGTATCCTTGCTATTATCATACTTCATGTTATTAAACATTTCTCATAAATGTGATTTTTACTATTTCTAAATATTCTTTCGTATGAATGTATAATTATTTTATTCTCTCCCATTTAGATATTTAAGGTATTTACAAATCATTACATAATTTTTTTGTATGCATGTATCTTGTACTTGCGCGTCAGATTATTTCTTTAGAACAGTCACAGAAATAGTATCAATGTATTAAAGGATAGGAAAAGGTTTAACACTCTTGAATTAGGATGGTTTGTGCTTTCATTGTTTGATCATTTTTTTTTTAAGGCAGAATATATTTATTGAGAGAAAGAAAGCTTCTTTCTGAGGGACAGAAGGGGTCCCAAGCTGGCTGCCAATGACTGTCATTTCTACGGACTTTTATAGAGTAAAACCATGAGGTTAGAAGGGTCCAAGGCGGGGAAAAATGGGAACCTGAAAGGTGGGCATAAGGTGGGACATAACTGTGGTTAATCAATAAGACTAATTGCTCAGGTAGAATTGATTAAACAAAGGACAAATGGGGAAGCCAGTCACGTAGCAAGCGGGGATGTTTAACAGCAGTGACTTCCCGTAGAGGGGTGGGATGCTGACTCCTGACTTCCTCAGGGTGATAGAGAACTATTTAGAATATCAATCCTTAGGATATGGGTGCATCTGTTTTGCCTTTTGTCTTGATATCTTGAGCGCAGCAAGAGGTGTGTGTCTCTTCCAAGGTCATCAAGACATCTGGTCCTCTGTGATAGTTGTTTGATCATTTTTTTCATACCTGTATCTTAACCTGAGCAACTACTTTGAAGATAATAGTACACAATATATTAACCATTGCTAATCTCGTATCATGTTGTTTTGAAATTCTGTATTGTTTTTATTTTTTCATTTTAAAATAAAAAAATAATAATACCCTTGAATTGCATTGTTAAATTATCTTTTAGAAATGCTGAAATAATTTACCCTCCAATTGAAATGTGTGAGTGTCTAAACTGTCTCGCCCTTCACCACACTGTTTATTGTATTTTTTAAAAAATGAATTAAAATGGATGAAAAAAGGGTAACTTGTTATTTTAGCTTTGAGTACCTTGACTGAGAATGAATGTATTTTCAGGTCTGAGTCTCCTTAGAGCCCATGTTATTGGTTTGCATCAACTTATCTTAAGGATATTAAGCCTTGTCTTTCCTCCTTCAGGATGTTTGCAATTTAATAGCATTTATAATAAATTTCACTTCTAAAATTCCAGGGTTCTGTTAACAAGCAATATAACAGCAAACTCACCAAAATGTTACATTGTAGATATTCAGGAGTTTTTTCACGAGTGTCTTCCCTTGTCCTTAAGCACCTGCTTTTACTTGACTGAGATGAAACTCCATACAGCAGCAGATACACAAATGTCCATCACTTCCAAATCACTAGTGTGTCTGTGTCTGTGTATATACTTATATACACATATCAGTGTGTATAAATATGTACATTGATACATATACTTCAATATCTATATAGTGAAAATAAAGCATACTGCGTGATTCTCATAGCTATTTTGAATTTAGTGTGTACAACACTTCATAAAAAATAGGATAAAACAATTTGATTGGCAAATTCCTGGGCTGATAAATTTGACACATAATGTACATTCCAGATATAAACATTTTTCTATTACTCACAAAGAAACCAAATTTTGAAACTTTAAATATTTCAGAAAAATGCTGATTACAGTTAATTTTTCCCTAGAGGAATATTTATTGGTATGACATAGAAGAAAAATGAAAAATTCTACTTTTAAGCAACTATAAAACTGGTTGCCAAGTTCTTTTTTTTAAAATTTAATCTGTTAGGACTTTAAACAACTTGCCAAGTTTTAATTTACTGGTTACTTCTAGTAAAAATACAGTTCACAATGAAAACTTTATGAGAATTTGAAACATTGTCTTTAAACATGATGCAACAATGGAAATTTGAACAAAATATGCAAAGAATTCCCTTTTACTTTACACTGATGCAGTTGTGGTATTTTCTTTGCTTTTAATACTGCATGTTGGATTCTTAAGCCAAAGCCAAAATAGTGGTGCAATAGCTGGATATATCTGTAGTGTCTTACTGGCCCTTACAAATACACTTCTGATTAAACACACCCGTTTCTCATTCTTTTACACTTGTTTGCCACCTAAGAGAGATTAAGTTAGTTTCACATTACAGCAGTCTTTTATTAGTGAGTTTGCTACTTGCTTGTACCTTGCATTTACTTAATATTGGCATGGTTCCCTTCTTGATCATAAGACAAGGGGGAGGGAGTGATGGAAACATTGGTTAAATGGTACCAAGTTATAGTCAGATAAAAGAGATAGGTTCTTGTTTTCTATTGTATGATAGGGGACTATAGATAGTGATAATGTCTTATATAGTTCAAAAAAGCTAGAAGGAAAGATTTTGAATGTTTTCATCATAAATAAAAAGAAATGATACCAGTTTGGGGACATAGATTTGCTTACCCTAATTTTAACATTGCACATGTATTGAAACATCACATGATCTCCATTAATATATACATTTTTTTGTGTCCACAACAACAACAAAAAGTAAAAGTAAGACAGAGACCATGAGCCTAAAATCTCAGAACCTCTAGTTTGTACAGTAGGAATCCAATACTTATTATTGGGCTTTCTTGAAAGCAGAATGTGATAACCAGAGTCTTTGAACCTGGAAAGGGCTTACAGAGAGAAGTTGATGATGTAACCATTCTCCACTCTCCATGTGCGTGTTTGCTTTGACTTACCCAGTCTACTGCCATGACATCAGGTGCTACTTCCTGACCTTCAAATCTATACTTCCAGTCATGTCTTTCTTTGTAAGGTCTACACTAGAATTCCAACCACTGAAGTATATAAACCAGTGCTATATTTTGGATGTGAAAGGTTTCCTAAAGGTCTGCATGTTAAAGGGTTAGTCACCAGCCTGTCTTGCTATTGGGTGGTGGTAGAACCTTTAGGAGGTGAGACCTAGTGGAAGGAAATTATTCCAATAGGGTGTGCCCCTGAACAGGATGTCAGGACTCCAGCCCTGTCTTCTCTGGTTTGCCTCTCAGCTGTAGGAGGTGAGTAGTTTCTTACTCATGTGCTTTTACTGTAATGAACTGCTCACCATAGGTCCAAAGCAATAGGGTCTAGTGAAAATGGAATGAAGCCTCTGAAATCATGAGCAAAATAATCTTTCCTTTTTATAAGTTGTTTATCTTAAGCTTTTTTTGGTCATAGTGACAGGAAGCTGCCAACCTGACCAAAATGCTTTACCTTCTCTACACCTTGCTCACTTTTTTTTTTCATAGTCTCTGTTTTTCAGATCAGTGTCATCATCTGTTTGGCCAAACAATGCACTTAGAGTCTTCCTTCATTCTTCTATTTTTCTTACTAGGCACCAAATCTTGTTGATTTGACTTCCTTAATGTTTCTTTAACTCATTCTCTTCCTAAAACTTCCAACTTTCATTAAGCCCTTATGTCTCAGTCTGTTTGTATTGCTATAAGAAAATATCTGAGACTGGGTAATTTATAAATAAAAATTAATTTGTCAGCGTTCTGAAGGCTGGGATTCCAAAACTAAGGCCTCAAAGGCCAGTGACCTTTTCTTTGTGTTGAGTCCACTATGGTACCATATGAAAGTAGTTAATAAGCATTTTCTGATTATAAGGGAGGGAAAGAGGGACTGAATGCTTAATAAAAAGGCAAACTGCACCAAGACAATCTTGAATCTTAGTTTAAAATGACATTCCCAAGAAGAGAAGTATTTACCTTCTGCTGTGGAAATGTGGACTCCGTCATGGTGGTTTCAAAGCTGTGGGTACCCACTGCTTGAGTCTTCTCCCACAGGGCCCTCAGGAACTGCACAGATTGACTCTGTATAGACAGGGGTTCGGGAAACAGGCTCTGAATGGGTAGTAAAAAGAAAGACATAACATTATGTCTTGGCCTAACAGCATCATTTAATTGGTTCCAAGGCACTAAAGAGGTTTGGTTTGAACTGTATCATTATTTAAATTTAAATGCAACAACAGAGATTGATCTTGAAGAATAAACACATATTTCAGGCTTTTCATTTTTTTATCAGAAAATTTAAATTATTTAGCAAAATTTTCAAGTCAATTTTTGTAGTTTAGACCTAAAATGTCCCACAAAGTCTCTTGTATTTTGGAGACAGGGCCTGATTAGAAGGATTGGGTCACTGGATACATAATCAGAGAGTGTATTCTTGTCCCCAGATCCTCCCCACTCTCTCGCTCTGCTCCCTAGCTGCGATGAGAGGAGCAACTGTCCTCTCCCTGGCCCTTCCACCTTGCCCTTCCACCACGTTATTTTGCCCAGGAACCAATTAACCATGGACTGATGCTTGAAAACTGTGAGCCAAAATAAACATCTCCACCTTGAACTGTGGATGTTGAATATTTTGTCCCAGGGTTGGGAAAGTGGCTAATACAACAATTGATCTTGATCTCTATAGTATGACTGAACTTTGTAATATGTTTTCCTTGATGATTGCCAAAGAATGTTGCTTAACTGAGAAGTAGTTCATATAATATTTGTATTTATTTTGTCAAAGATCTTAGAATTAAGGTGTAAAATTAAAACTAGAGAACAAAAGTCAAGTCTTTACACAGAGGTAGATTATGAAGAATATAAATCCAATAATTAATAGTTCATTATGTAAATGTGCAAATGTGAACAATGTGAGTATGTGGGAGAAACAAAAACATTTTTCAATCCTAAAATGTATAGTGGGTGAATATTCTTAAAGCTTTAAGATATTTCCTCAATTGTTGGGCAAAGGGTTTATTAATTTAAAGAAAATTATATATACATATATTTAATTGAAGCCAATGAATGTCAAATTCTCAAAAGAAAAGTTAAATCATGCTTATATGTTTACTAATTGATGGTGTTTCTAATCATTTACATTTTCTGATATTACACCTATAAATGTGAGAAATGTTTTAATTCAAAGGGGTGATTTTGTAAAAACATAGAATATCAATAAAGTGTACAAAATACCACTTATTTACATATAATACCATAAATATTATTCTTTATGTCTGACAGAGTATATGATAATAATTGACTTATAAAATCCTATTTTAAATGAGACCCTTTACATGATCTGTGTGTAAAACCTCTATTTAGTAATTCAAAATTAATATTTTTTTTTTCTAAAAATAATTCATTATTATCACTAAACAAGCAGTTTCTAGTAGTGAATGGGAAAGGGTGGAGTATCTTAAATCTCAAATAAGTGATTGACAGACATAAAAATGTTATGAACCAGTATCATTGATTATGCAACTCATGATGTAAACACATTTGGGAATTTAAAAGTTATTATCAGAAAGCTATGTACCACATAATTTTTCATTTAAAGAAGAGCAGACCTGGGGTGATGAATCATCAATCTAGAGGGGAACATATAGATCACTATCTGTGAATCTGTGAACGCCATGCGAGTGTGTGAAGTTGACAAGAAAAGCAAGTTTGGCTGGTGTCTTGGTTACCTTTTCCTTGTTGCTGAGACAAAACACCTGACACCCAGAATAAGGGAAGGAAAGGTTTATTTAGCTCACAGTTTTTGGAGGTTTCAGTCTACAATCAGCTGGCTCCAAGGCAGGGTGGCATGGCACAGGAACAACACTTCAAGGCAGCAACCAAACAAAAGCAGCCAAAGTAAAAGGAGCAAGAGCAAGCCTCTTCTCCTCCTTTATATAATACACAGGACACCCCCCCGCCAGGGTGGGTGTAGCATTCACAAACATCCTTGCCTTCCTTTGCACAGGATGAGGATGTTTACAAAGTAAGACCCCTGGCTCCCTGCTGACTCTCTCAGTTAAACTTCTGACCTTCTCAAATTGTAACAATGACCAGGTAACTGTGCTCTACAACCCAGGATGTAGAGCTGCTGAGTTACTTAATTAAGCTGCTAGACTTCTCAAGTTGACACAATGTATAAACCATAGCAGCTGGTTAGACAAAACTAGTGCTGAGTTTGTAACTATCAGGTGAATGTTTGATTTTTGTTTATCCTAAAGCCAGATTCACTCAGACAATTATATCACATCAAAGGTATAGAAAAAGAAAGAAACTGTTATAGTAAATGGACACAGAAGAAACATGTCATAAATAGATGCTTTTGGTGCTTTTTGCTTAAAGAAAAAAAATCAGACTACATCAATAAAATAAGACTGGAGGCACAAAAAAAAAAAAAAAAAAAAAAAAAAAAAAAAAAAATTTTTTTTAAAAAAAAAAAAAAAAAAAAAAAAAAAAAAAAAAAAAAAAAAAAAAAAAAAAAAAAAAAAAAAAAAAAAAAAAAAAAAAGAAATCAAGCTTAGTCAGTTTTTTTTTCTGACAAGTGTTAAGAACAAAGCCAAAGATAAAACACAATACAAAATCACAGATGAAAACTATTTGAAAAATAATAGTTAAGTGAAAGAAAACTAAGACTATATTTCAAGAAAAGAAAGAAAAATCAATGTTCACATCAAAATCTGAGTTGTTTCCTGTTAGCTGCTGTTAAGTGTTCTTAAAGCTTATTATAGGAAAAATTGGTACCTCTAAGCAATGCCTAACCACTCTCTTTTCTTAAGTATTACGTTCTATTTTGTGAAGTGTTCGGCATTAAGATTGACTTTCTTCTCATATGATTGACTTTATAAGATTATGACCATCTAGTTGATGAATTTCGTAGGTGCAATTAGAGAAATATTTCATCAACAGAAGTAAATTAATTATCTCTTAGATGACTGTAGAATGCATATATTGCAAACATGTACTAATTGAAACTTAAAAATTGAAAAATTACTTTATCGCTTGACTTAATTTTTCAACCATATTGTAACATTTGCATTCTGATATTTTTTGGACCATGTCATCTCTTCTGCCTTTCTCCCCTATTTTATGTTTCAACATGTGTACAAAAATTAAAATATCACTATCAGAAATCTGATGATCTGAGTAAGTTCTGCTTTTGAGTTTTCTTCTCTATAAAAATCATGTCTAAGATCTCTTATAGTTTTAACATTTTATAATCTGCATTTACATTTTATGTGAAAGGTTAATACATCCAGGATAAAATGAAATTCTTCCTTGCTAAACTGAAGATTCTTCTTTATTTACTTTCATTATATATATATATTTAATGGAAAAAAGTGGCATCTCAGTGTCTTAACAATATCAAAAGGGATATACACACAGTAAAATTAACTGGAGAGCAAGTTTAGAAAACTTACTCCAGTGAAATAAAACTCCAGAGAAATGAAACTTACCTTTTTAGAAAATAAGTCATTCTCCCAAACAATATTTTTGTTATTGTTTGACAAAAGTATTTTATCTTGCATTTTTCATTTTTGGAGCTAAGTATATTTAAGATAAATATTGTTTTGGCCCGCTGTCCTTTCTAAGGAAAATATCTTAAAATATAGAAAATTCATTCTAAGAATTATTAATAACATGTATACATGTTTCTGTAAACTACATATTATCTCAGCTGAAGAATTAATTCAATAAAAATTGTTGAATTATTGATTATGACATCATTACCCATCAGTTCATTAAGGAGACTGGGAACAGATTACACACCTGCTGAAAGAGAAACATGATCTGGATCCATGGCTGAGGCTCTTGGCTGATGAGAATGAAGCTGGACTTACTATACAGGCAGTAATGGCCCTTCAGAGAGCAGGTGAAGAACAACTTTGCTACACAGCTTCTCACAGTATCTAGAAACAAGCACACATAACACTAAATGTTAGTTTCTTCCCAGCGTTACACTTTATGTGCCGAGTAAACATGCTTAGAAACCATTCTTCAGTCTCTGGATTGTGAGCTCCAAACAACTGTGTCTCAGCGTGGGTCTGTTTTGTGGAGAAGGCAGATTTAAATGAGGACATTTTAAATAGTATTCTATCGATTTCCCTCTTATTTCAGTTTGCAATTGGTGAAGAATCTTCAAGCAACTGTTATGAAAGACAAAAAGTCTTGCAAATAAAAAGGGAGATTTCACATCATTTTCCTCTGAATGCACACCTTAGAGTGATAACCTGGGAAGCATATACAATGGAGGGAGGAAACTTGGGCATTTTCTGGGCAGTGAAAAGTGTACCACGAATTATGGACACTATTCCTTTGCATGCGCAGGAGCCACAGAGAGAGCTTCCAGAGTAACTCTGGCCAGAGATGTGCTTCTATGAACTTGCCAGGTCTGGTTTGAAAAGTTCATCTCATCTTGAAAATCTTCAGCAAGGAGACTTCATGAGATCACTCTATAGGGACAAGAAAATGGGTTGGTGATGTAGAGCAGAAGTGGTGAGGAGCCACATAAAAAATGGTCAAAATGAATGAAGAAAAGTAAATACGGATTGAGATTATATGTGCTAGGCAGCATGGTAGGTGCTGGATAATAGTTGTCACTAATAGACTTCTGTGTGTTACAAGCTTGATTCCATTTAATTTTTACAATCCTATAAGATAAGGTATTATTATTTCTATCTTTACAAAGTCAGCCTGCTTTGTTCGTTACTATGATTTTGGCACACTGTAAAAAAAAAGTACTAAACAAACAAATAAATGAATGAATGAATTGTATATGGACAGATGAATGACGAATGATATCCAGGAATCCAGAAAATACTACTCAAAGCTGCTCATTCTTGGGGGCAGAGCCAGGATTTGAATTCAGCAGGGCTGAATCATGTCGACTGCTCCTAAGAATTTATTAATTTGATGTTTTAAGTGAAACGTTTTGAAAATTAACAAACTCATTATGCCCTTTTAAAACTCTTAAAAATGGAAGTGGACTAGAATTTCTTCAAAATTGATGAAGATCATAATAAAGGTGAAAAAAATCAGTCACCATCTAAAACAGTATATTGAAATTGATTGTTTCACTTATTTTGTTGTAGTGATGAAAGCTAGACTAATACAATGCTATTAAATTTTTGGCACTGGTTGTCTGAAAAACAAAATTTAAATGAATCTATGCTAACGAAACAGGAAAGCAAGTATTCCACAAGAGACAAAAATGGTATTTGAACTAAATCTAGATACAATGTATACATTAAGACAGCAATGTATTTTACTTCAATAGAAAGTTTCCAATGTGAACAAGTTTTTTTTAAAAAACCCTAGTTTGACAGTTGAACTTCAGGCCTTTGCCATGAAAAAGTAGTTTTCTTAGTTTCCTTTCCCTAAATATTTACTGCTCACTTGTTTATTTTGGTAGTAAACATTGATTAGATGTACTTCACCAACCGTGAGTCTACTGGCTTTTTATTAACTAACAACAGGAGGTTCACATCACATAAAATGGTAAAAACAGTTGGAGAGAAGGAGTTCTTTAACTCAGAAACATATACTGTCTATGAAAATAAATCAATTCTGTTGCATTAGCCTTCTGTTAATGCTTTCAGTAAACCTGGTCTATGTAGAGCTTTCCTACTTGGAAAAATTTCCCACAGTCTCAAAATTCAGTTGTTAATTTTTCTCCGTAAAGTTTTTCTCTCTGGTTTATTCCGTAGTTGCAAATGATAGGCACATTATGAATAGATGAATGAATGAATGAATGAATGCATGAATGTCAGACACTGTACTGAGCAATTGGACCGTGATGGACCTCTCTGTTATGAACTTTATATCCAAATGGAGACAAATCTGTAAAGAATGGTTTTAAATTGTTTTAAGTTCATGAGATAATAGAGAGACATCCAAGAGAGCCATCCAGAGAAATGAGCAAGACAGTCAGATAGTGGAGCAAGGGAGCACACATTTGAGGTGAAGGTTGAAAAATGGCCAAGATTTTGACTTTAGAAAAAGAATTTTTAAGTTCAGGGAATTCTAGGAAAAACTATATAAGGAATAAACATTCAAGTTAATTCCAGGAATTTAGTGTATCTGGGTCATTAAAATATTTTTTACTTATGCCATTAATGTTCAAAGGGTTTTTTATTTTTCTAGAGTAAGTCTTGAATGTTTTCTGCTTCACCAAACCTGACAGTTAAGCTTCCCTTTTGATAGAATGTGACTTCTTTTTCTAAAAATCAAAAGATTTTGTTTGGCCTTTACAAAGACTGAACTTATTATGAGCATCAGTAATTATTTAATACAATATTTTATATGTGAAAATATTCAAAATATGTTCATAATATGGATGGGTAGATTTAAAGGCATGATATCCAAATGCAAGAATATTTGGCTTTCTTTGGATGAAAATCTTTAAGAATCATCTTCAAATTCTTTGTTCTCCTGCCACTTTTCTCCCATACTGCAGTTCATATATCTTTATTCCTGCACAGCATTTACTATGCCATATTCACATTTTAGGTTAATATTTTAAAAATAAACTTTAGGATACTTTTAGATTTACAGAAAAATTGGGCAGATACATAGAGTTCACATATATTGTACATTCAATTTTCCTTACTATTAATATTTTACTTCAATATGACACATTTGTTGCAAGATAAATCAATGTTGATATATTATTATAAACTAAACTTTATAGTTTCATTCCTATTTTCTTAGTTTTTACATAATTTGTTGTTCATGTTCTAGAATCCCATACAATATACTATATGACACATGTGTATCTGATGTCCTTAGGCAACTTTTGACTATGATATTTTCTCAGAATTTCTTTGTTTTTCATGTCCGTGACAATTTTGAGAACTTTTGTCAAATACCATCCTCCGCAATTGGAATATATCTGCTTCCCCCACTTTAATTTATCTTTTATTTGTTGTTTTTAAATATACATAATGATAACTTTCATTGTAGGGAATTTGTACCTTACAGGATATATCTTGCTTCTTTATTTTCCCACTCCCCTCCTTTCTCCTCCTTATTTACAAAAGATTTTTTCCATTTTATTCTTTTTATTCTCTTTTTTATTCTTTCTATTCTCTTCCTTTTCCCTCTTCCTCCTCTCTTTTTCCCTCCCCATCTGGACATTTTCTTCTTATTTCTCTCTCTCTTTTTTTTTTATTTTAGCTAAGAAAAAACAGAAAAAAAAGACATATAAAACAAAAACAACAAGCAAGAGAGACAAACAAATGACTAGAGTAAATACACAACAGTAACTTTGCAGGTCTACAAAATCGGATGACAGAAACTTGACAATGGTTGCAATATTGCGTATCGTTATCTTTAAAATGGTTACTTATCTTCTTATTTCTCAATACACATTTTGGTCCTTATTTATGCTTTTGCTTTATCACAGCAGAGAAACAATGTGGTGTTTAAACATGTATGTTCGATTTATTTCATTTAAGGGTATGGTCTCAAGGATTCATTTAGCTAGAAATGTCTCAAGATTATCCTTCTTTATGGTACAGTAGTACTCCATTGTATAAAACCCCCACATCTTCTTTACCCTTTCATTGGTTGATGGGCATATGGACTGTTTCCAAGATTTTGCTATTACAAACTATGCTACTATAAATAAGTGTGTGTGTATATTTTTGTGGTATGATGCTTTTAATTCTTTTGAGAAGATATCAAAAAGGGGAATAGGCAGGTCAAATGGAACCTCTAGTTTTAGTTTTTTGAAGAATCCATACACTGATTTTCATAGTGGTTGCACCAGTCTATAGTCCCATCAGTAGTGGAGAAGGGTTCCTTTTTTCCCACAGTCCTACCAGTTTGGTTTCTTGTGGATAGCTGTTCTTTCTGGAAGGAAATGTAGTCTCAGCATGTTTTAATTTGCATTTTTCAAATGACCAGTGATGTTGAACATTTTTTCATATATTAATCTGCTGTTTCTATTTCTTCATCTGAGAAGATTCTATTAATTTCAGATGCCCAGTTTTGGATTGGGTATTTAAATTTGGGGAGTCTGATATTTTTGAGTTTTTTTTTTTTTTTTTTTTGAACTGGGGATTGAACTCACAGCCAGAAGCTTTATATATTCTGGGTATTAGTCTTTTGTCTGAGGAACAGCTGGCAAAATTATCTCTGTGTTGTCTCTTCACTCTGCTGGTGGTCTCCTTTGCTGTGCAAAAGATTTTTAATAAGAAGAGGTCCCAGTTGTTCTTTTCAATATTTCCTGTGGGATTGGGGTTTGGTTCATAAAGTCTTTGCCAAATGAGGAAAGAAGGAAGGGAAAAGGAAAAAGACATAAATTTGTATATATGTGTACATAAGATGGAAAAAATGACTATACTACTAAATATATTAGTTGTTGAAAAAGAACAGTTAATACTCATATGACTAGATCAATTTTACATGTCTGTATCTGTTAACCTAAACAACCCTTTTGCAGGTAACAATATACAATGTTACAACCATTGTCAAATTCCTATCGTCTTGTTTTGTAAGCCTATGATGTTATTGTGTTGGATTTGTTGTTGTTTGTTGTCTGTTTTGCTTTTTGTTTTTCTTTTCTGTGTCTTTTTTCTCTTAAAAAATCATAAAGTCTTTGCATATACCAATGTCTTCAAGAGTTCTACTTATTCTATCTTTTAGCAGATTTGGTGTTTCTGTTTTAATATTTAGATCTTTGATCCATTTTGATTTTAGCTTAATACATGGTGAAAGATATGGGCTAGTTTTAATCTTCAGCATGTGGAAAGCCAGTTCTTCCAGAACCATTTATTAAAGAGGTTATCTTTCTTCTAGTAAATGTGCTTGGCTCCTTTGTCAAAGATAAGGTGGTTGAGCATGTGTGGAATTGTTTTTGCATATTTTGATCTGTTCCATTGATCCTCAGGTCTGTTTTGTTGCTAGTACCATGCTGTTTTTTAAAATCATGGTAGCTTTGTAGTATAGTTTTAAGTCAGGGATTGTGATTCCCCTTACCTTGCCTTTGTTACCCAGAATTGTCTTTGCTATTCTAGGTTTCTTCTGGTTCCAGGTGAATTTTAGAATTGTTTCCTCTAATTTTGTGTATGCTGTTAGTATTTTTTCAGGATTGCATTAAATCTGTGTAACGATTTTGTAAGTATGGCCATTTTCACTACATTTGTTCTTCCTACCCAAGAACAAAGCATATCTTTCTATGTTCTGATACTCTCTTTGATCTCCTTTTTCAGAGTACTATAATTTTCAGTGTAAAAATCTTTTACTTCCTTCATTAGATTGATTCCTAAGTATTTCATTTTTTGAATGTAATTATGAAAGGTGTTGTTTCCATAATTTCTCTCCCAGTGAGTTTGTTGTTTGTGTACAGGAATGCTATTGGTGTTTGAAGGCTGACTTTGTATTAAGCTATGCTACTAAATTTGGTAATTAAATCTAGAAATCTTTTGGTGGAATTTTTGGGACCTTCTATGTAGAATAACACATCATCTGCATATAATGATAATTTACCTTCTTTTTTCCTATTCTTATTCCTTTTATTTCTTTCCTTTGTCTAATTGCTCTGGCGAATATTTCCAGAACAATATTGAATAAGAGTGGTGATAGTAGATTCTTTGCCTTGTTCCTGATTTTAGACTGAAAGCTTTCAGTTTTTCCCATTTAGTATGATGTTGGCTGTTGGTTTGTCATTGATGGCTTTTATCAGATTGAGATAAAGACCATCTATTCCAATTTTCTGTAGGGTTTAATCATGAATGGGTGCTGAACTTTGTCAAATGTTTTTTCTGCACCTATTGAGATGATCATGTGATTTTTTTCCTTGACCCAATTGACATGCTATATGGCATTTATTGATTTATGTATGTTGAACCATTCCTGCATCTCTCAGATGAATCCTACTTGGTCATGGTGTGCAATATTCTTGATGATTTGCTGCATTCTGTTTGACAGTATCTTATTGAGAATCTTTGCATCTATGTTCATTAGGGAGATTGCCCTGTAGTTCTCTGTTTTGATTGCACCCTTTTCTGGTTTTGGTATCAGGGTAATGCTTGCTTCCAGGAATGAATTGGGGAGTATTGCTTTCCTTTCAATTTCATTAAAGAGTTTGAGAAGTAGCAGCATTAAGTTTTCTGTAAATTGCTTGCAGTATTCAGCAGTGAATCTTTCAGGACCTGGGCTTTTCTTCGTTGGTATCTTTTTAATTACATCTATAATTTCATTGACTGATGTTGGTTTATTTAGAATTTTTATATCTTTTTTAGTCAGCTTTGGTAATTCATGTGTATCTAACAATCCATTCATTTCCTCTGTGTTTTCTATCTTATTGGAATACAGATTTTTAAAGTAGGTATTGATGTTCTTCTAGTTTTCTGCAGGAGCCCTTTTCATTCCTAATTGCATAGATTTGAGTCTTTTCCTTTTTTTGGTAAGGTTGGCTAAGGGATTGTCAATTTTATTTAATGTTTGAAAAAACAACTCTTAAATTCATTGATTCTTTGTGTTGTTTTCCTAGTCTAAATTGCATGAATTTCTACACTGATCTTAATAATTTCCTCCCTTATATGGGCTATATGCTTGACTTGCTAGAGACTTTTCGTAGAAATTTGAGGTTCAGTGTTGAGCTATTTGAACTTGCTCTCTTTTCCTGATATGGGTATTCACATCAGGCTATAAATTTCCCTCATAGACCTGCTTTCTTTGTGTCCTGTAAGTACCAGTGTGTTGTACTGGCACTATCATTTAGTTGTAGAAACTGTCCAGTTTATTCTTTAATTTCACCTGTGATCTATTGGTTGTTCTGTAGAGTGTTACTTTCCATGTGTTTATGAAGTTATTGTGGTTTCTTTTGCCTTTGATTTCCAATTTCTTTGCACTATGGTCTGATAATATGCATGGGATAATTTCAATTCCTTTGAATTTAAGTAAGCATATTTTGTGAACTAGTATGTGGTATATTTTGGAGAGAATCCTGTGTGCAGGTAAGAAGAATGTGTATTCTGATTTTGTGGGGTACAACACTGTAGACTTCTACTCAGTCCATTTGTTCAAAAGTTTGGTTCAGGTCTCATATTTAATTGTTGGTTTTTTGTCTAGTTGATCTATTTGTGACAGTGGAGTATTTAGATCCCCCAATATGCTTGTATTAGTGCTTATTTGATTTTTCATGTTCGTTAATACTTGTTCTATATAGTTGGGTGCACTGGTATTTGGTGTATATGTATCTATGATTATTATCTCGTCCTCTTGGATTGTCCCCTTTACAAAGATATAGCAACTTTCTTTACATCTCTTAATCAGTCTTGGCTTGAAATCCACTTTGTCTGCAAAAAGAATAGCGACCCTTGCTTTTTTCTGGGTTTCTATTGCATGGAATACTGTTTTCCATCCTTTGACTTTCACTCTATGAATTTATTTTTTAATTAAATGTGTTTCTTGTATGTAGCATATTGTTGAATCTTGCTTCTTGATCCATTCTGCCAGTCTGTTTCTTTTTATTGTTGAATTGAGACAATTTACATTGATGGTTATACCAGACATGTATTGACTTATCCTTGTCACGTTATTTTCCTGTTGTCGGTTCCTTTTTTTTTTTCTTCTATTTAGTTATTTGCTTTGCCTGATGAATTCATTCTGTTGGAGTTCATGGAATTGTAGTGCTCATGATCTCTTTCTATCATGTCTTTCAGAACATTTTGAAGTGTTGATTTGTTGGTCATGAATTTCTTCCAGTGCTCCTTATCATGGAAGCATCTTGTTTCTCCATCAATTTTGAAAGATAACTTTGCAGAGTCCATCAACCTGGGTTGGAGGTTGTTTTCTTTTAGGGCTTGAAATACTTCACTTCAAGCTCTCCTTGACTCGAGTGTTTGTGCTGAGAAGTCTGCTGTGGTTCTGAATGGTTTTCCTTTATAGGTGATTTGTTTCTTTTTTCTAACAGTTTTTAATATTCTGCTCTTTTGTGGAATTTCTGGAATCTTGACTGTTATATGCCTTGCTGTAGATATTTTTTTCATCATGACTAATTGAAGTTTTATATGCCTTGCTTATCTGGATGTGCAATTCTATTTCCATACTTGGAAAGTTTTCTGCTATTACTTCTGTGACCAGATTTTTTATGTTGTTTGCACTATCTCCTGCTTTTTCACTGACTCTGATCAATCTTATATTATTCTCCTTTGTGTCATCTAGCAGCTACAGAATTCATTTTTCATGGTCTTCTGGTATGTTTAAGTAACATTTCTTTTCCTAATCACTAACCACAATCTGGTCTTCTATGTCTGATAGTCTGTTCTCACATTGGCTCATTCCAATGTGTGTACTTTCAATGGAGTTTTTAATCTCCTGGATAAAAGTTTGAATCTCTTTCATGGATTTCATTTCTTTCCTATGTTGGTAGGTTCATGGTTTCCATTATTTTCTTAAGGTCCTCTATTTTTTTCTTTTATCTGTATCTACTCTAGAATCACTAACTGTGTCCTTCATTATGGTCACCATCTGTCTAGTTATCTGAGAAATTATTTCTAATTTGATTTTTTTTTCTAGAGCTTCATTCATCTGCTTTGTTACTTCTAGTGTTACTACTTCAGAGAGTCCAGGTGGGTGAATTTCCACTTGTTCTACCTCATTGCCCCCTAGGTTTGCCTTTGGCAAGCTGGAAGTCTGGGGTGGCACCTTGCTTCTGTGTCCTCTCATTTTGTTTATTTGTTTCTTTTTCTTTTTTAGTTCAGTTCCTGGGTTGATGCTTGTAAATTTCTTATGGCAGGTAGTTCTTTCTTTCTTTCTTTTCTTTCAAGTATCAAGAAACCTTAGGAGATGATTACTTCTCAGAAATGTCTTCCAGGTGTAGGTGGCTTTTGGGTTTTGACTCTGTTGCAAGAGGCTGCTTCTTCAGTTTATTGGGGATGAGACTATTTGGCCTAGCCCCTGGTTCTTTGGTCTGGCTTAAAGGTTTGTTTGTTTGTTTGAGACAGGGTCTCACTACGTATTTCAGGTAGGACTTGAACTCTTTGAATAGCTCAGGGTAGCCTTGAACTCTGGGCAATCCTCCTTTATCAACCTCCAGAGTGCTGATTATAGGCATCACCAATATGCCTGGCCAACAGTATTATTTATAACCCTCAGGCAGTTCGATACTTGGCACACCAAGAAGAACAACTGATTAGAACAATTACTTGGCTAAAGTAGTACAGTAAGTAATAATAATAGCATCAAAAAGCCTAGAAAATGACAAACTGTAGTAACTATTAATTTGCCACCTTTAACTATATGAATTAGATTTGTGGTTCCATAACAAAATCTAAAACAAAATAGAAAATTATAAATAGTAAATTTTCCCTCAACAGAGTGATTTTACCATCAGGAGAGAAAATTAAAATGGGCTAGGGAGAAAAGTAGAGAAATAGAAGAAGAGAAAGACATTAAAAGCAAGGCCAGAGGACAAAGGAAGATTACTGGAGCTTTGCAAAACTGGTGAAGAAGACAGGATGTAAAGAGAGGGAGAAAAACAACAAAAACTAGAAACAATGTTTCCACTCATAAAAACAAGAACAAAGTATCAAGAAAAATGAAGAAGAAATAAAAGTCCAGTTTATTTATTTATTTATCTATCTTTTTGAGACAAGGTCTGTCTATGCAGTTCAGGCTGGCCTTGAGCTCACTTTGTAGCCCAGTCTGGTCTCAAACTTGGAGTGATGATCCTGTCTCAGCCTCCCAAGTGCTGGTTTTACAGGTGTGTGCCACCACACCTAGCTAAATGTCCATTTTAGGGCATGTTTCTGCTGTTGCTGGTAAACTGAGTGGGTAGACAGCATCTAGATACATGCTGATTAATCCCAGAAAGCCTGTTGTAGATTTACAGTGGGGTAGTGGATAATTGCAGCAAGCCAGTACCTTCAGTTCCACTAAAGTTCAGGTTGTTATTTGGTTCTGAGGCTGGGACCTGATTTGTTCAGTTCATAGACCTCCATGTGCCTCCTGCTGACTTGAATGTGGCTCCCTGCTGGCTTGAACTTGGTTCCTTGACCTCCTGCTGACTTGAATTTGGTTCTGCCTCACTCTGGCACTGGGAATTGCTAGATGGAGTCAGCCTGTAGCTGCTCCGACTTCCAAGCTTAGTTAGCCCATCTCCAAACGGTGACTGTCCAACTGCCCTCTCCTGAGGGACGCCTGAACCCGATTAACTCACCAGCCACTGCAGTCTGCTGCATCCACTGCTCCACTCCACTGGTGTGTTTCTCTGTGGAGGCTTCTGGGGTCATCCATAGTCACTGTGCACCTGCAGGCTCAAGCTGCCCCTCTCACACAGTGAGTCAGGGCTCAGGAAGAAAGTACCACTTGCCACCTCCTTCTCTGTTGAGGTATTTTTCTTTGCTCTCCCCATGGGCTTCAGTTCTCACTTCAGGTCCTTGCTGGGTCTCAGGGACCACTTCCCTCCTTTTTCTCTTCCTCTTGTTGCTATATTCTAGCATCTGGACACCAAATATCAGAGAGGCTGTTTTTCTGCTCTTTACCACACTGCCATTTCCCAGAAGTCTTAAAGTGCCATTGTTAACCATATAGGACTAATACAATTTTTGACTGTTCATATTCACCTGAATCACCCATATAACATAGTGCCTATCAATTTTTTCTAAAGTAAATTTACTCTTTTTTTCCATTTTCCACACAGTGTGCTTTGAAAGGATTTCACTATATGCAGCCCACAATTATGAAGTATAGCAACTTCATTTAAAAATTTATTCAATTTTTTCCTTTCCCTAACAGCTGAAAGGGCCAAGTTTTATTGGTAGTGTAATTGACAAATGTATCAATCAGCATGTTCTCATGAACATCTATTTTATACCTTGGATTATAATTCAATACTAATCTGTTTCTTTTGTGCTCAAATTTTTCCAGTTTTGGCCACTGAGGATTTTTTTCAGTTAGTTCCTGTGTCTATTTGTTGACCCCTTCTGATTTTGTGTTTTTTTTCCTGTTGCTTTGTTTTGCTTTGTCTTGTTTTGTTTTGTTTTATCAGCACTTCTTTGCTTTCTGGCATTAAAAGATGCTTCAGGCTCATCTTGTATATTTTCTGCCCCAATCCTGGAATCGGCCATTTTTTTCAAGAAGCTTTGGTTGTTTTTATTAGGAACCAAGATATGGGTTCAAAGTGTGCTTGCTTCTCTTGGGGCATGACTGTTCCTTGGCCCTTTCAGCTGTTAGTGCAAGGAAAGTATGGGGTGTATACTTTTTATGTGTAACCAAATGAAGCTACACTTGAGTTCATACAGATAACTTCTATTCTGATCTGTTACCATATGGATCATCCTGGCCTCTGCCTCTTGCTTATCTGTAAATTCCCACTTCAACTGTGAGTAGCCTGGCTCTCACTGTTAGTAAATCAATCTCTCTCTCTCTCTCTCTCTCTCTCTTTCTCTCTCTCTCTTTCTTTCTCTCTCTGCCTCTCTTTTGCTTGCTCTTAAAAAGTTTTGTGGACTATTTAACACAGAGGTAGAGTTCAATATGCTGGAAATGATATTCTAGAAAGTTGACTCTGATCTGGATTACATTCGATACAAGCTGGAATATGAAAGTAACACACAGCATCGAAATTCAGCAGGTGAGAAAAGTTCAGTTACACTCTTAAAAGAATTGTCAGCCTTAAAGTCCTGAAATCAAACTTTGTATGTATATTTTAAACTAGTTGCCAATAAGCAGAAGGAGACTTCAGGGCTGCATTTATGGTATTTTGAATATGACTAAGACCATGATTCAAGAACTACAACAGCAAACAGATCTAGAGCTAGTGTTAAATGACATAATGAAGTTTCAGAAAGGAGTTATTATAATAATTTCATAATAGACTTTAAAAGCCCATCAGAAATTCTAAAAAACTATGATTAAAAAACAAAAGTCAGGTTTTACTTTGTACATGTGTGCATCTGTTTGAAAAATGTATGCACCTTGAGATCAAAATGTTAAGTAAATGAGACACATAAGTTTAACTATCACATGGTTTCTCTTTATGAGAGACCCAAGATACAAATAAGATGCAAAATACAAGATATACAATAGGAAATATGGAGATGGAACATTGGTATATGGAAAGGGAACTGAGAGATGGGGATAAGGAAGTGAGTGAAAGGAGATTTAAAAGGGGTGTGTGTGAAGTGTTGTGTACATGCACTGAGTCCCTACAAGGAACATGATAGTCATGTACTACAAACATGTATAAAATATATATACATGACCTAAAAGATGTTGGGAGGGAGAGGAAGGAAAGTGGATAAAAGAGGAATTAAGAAATGTCTTGCCTATGTACCAGCTTCCTATGGTGAATGTAATAATTATGCACTACAAACTTGTACCAATAAAAATTTTTCTTAAAAATATATTAGAGAAAGCTGATATATGGTTAAAAACAATATATTTATTTTGAACAAATCATTATTTTTGATATTTAACATAAATATTATTTAATCCTCATAATTATTTATATTTTTACTTAAGGTAAAGGGTTAAAGAGCCAAGTGATTTAATCAAGTAACATTTATACCCAGAATTTGGCCCAAATTCATTAAAATACAAGGTTCATGTTTTGTTCATAAAGCCAAATCTTCCTTCAAAGTTGCATTTTCTGAGGCACTTGAATCTGCTTCCCCAGCTGAGCTATCTATAACTTCTGCAGCAACCTGACGGGCAATCCAACATAAATAGACAATATCTTTCACGAGACCATGCAAGATGTCCTTTCCTAGTAATATGACTAAAGGCTTTAATTTATATGCAATTACTATATGGTCAACATAATTTCCTAACAGGAGTAGGACAAATTCTTTCATGAACCTGAAGGTTAGTGGCAATTCTACAAAGAGAAGTTTTTAAAAGGCTTGTGAGAAAGGGTCTCTTTAATCCTCAAATACAGTAGGAAGAGTAGGTGAGGGTTCTGAACCCATTGGGAATAGTCAAAATGACTAGGTTCAGAGTTCCTTGGGATTGGGGAAGGTTGTGAATCACAGGAAGGAGAGCTGTACTAAAAACTTTAATGCCCTGTGATGCTCTGCTATCAGTTGATTAGTGTGTCTGTTTTTCTATGTATCTATTTTAGAACTGAGAAACTCACCATTCTTCTTGGGAGACTGGATACTAGAGTGGTAATTTATGTCTATTCTGTATCAGTACATTTTTGTGTTTGAGGTAAATGCCTTCTAAGAATAAAAATAAAATATGATCTTGATGTTTTAAATAAGTAGTTGAAACATCAAAGAATTTGTCTTTATTTTGAAATAAAAAAGAGCAAGTTAGCTCTTACATTGACTTCTTCACTAAATTCTTAGTTTGAAAATTCCCTCCCAGCTAAGTAAGAGCCACATATATGTCTCTGGCTTGTTTCCCAGGGTTTTCAATTGAGTCAGTCTTCTTCCTATGTAAACTATATTTCCAGAGTGATTTATAATAACTCAAACACTGGAATGTTTGGTGAAATTGCTAGACAGAAAGAATTCATCACTTATGAACAAACTAATCCTGGTGAAGCATTCTGAGTGTCCTAAGAAGGGATCTAATTTTCATTGACTTTGTATCAAGGTATAAGTGTAACGAAGTATATTGAACACTGTCAAATGAGTTTTGTTATCTCCATTTCCCTGAAGAGGAAATCGCAAGATCAAACTTTCAGGAACCAGCAAAGGTGGAACTTAAACCCAGTACACAACTGAGTGGTTCAGGATAAAACAGTACTAGTAGAAGCACCTCAACAAGGAAAAAAGATTCAATGGAAAGATCATTGGCTGAGGAGTCAGACAGCCAAGATGTTAGTGAGTGAATTGTGCTACGTCTCTATCCTCTGGTTTCTATCTCTTTTTTTAAAAAAATATTTTTATTATCCTAGGGATAGAACACAGGGCCTTGTGCATGCTAAGTAACTGCTCCACCACTGAGCTACATCCTCCTGAGTTCTCTGTTTTTTGTATCTGTAAAATGGGGTCAAATCAAAGGCTGATCTAGAATGAAAACACAAATTGACCACTTTTTAAAAATAATTTGTTTGTATTTATTATCTTTCTCTTTCTCCAGGATTATAATCTCCATGACAATAAAGCTTTTAATTGTGTTAAATTATGTAAAACATAAAAAATGCCACTGTCATAACTTTTATGTGTCAGCTGGGTGACATTAATTGCTTTCACACTGTTGTGCAACCACTACCACCATCTATCTCTGTAACTCTTCATCTTCCTCAACTGAAACACTATGTCTATTAAACCCTAACTTGCCAATTGTCCTTTCTCTCAGTCCCTGGCAATCACCGTTCTATTTTCTGTCTTTGAACTTGACTGCTGTAGGTACCTCATATAAATGGAATCAGATACACATTTCTGGTTTATTTCACTTAGCGAATCTCAAGTTTCACCGAATGTATCGTGTGATAGAATTTCATTTCTCTTTAAGGCCAAATTACTTTCCATCGCATACACTTGCCATGTTTTGCTTATTCATTTACCTGTCCATGAACATTTCGATCATTTATAACTTTTGGCTATTATGAATGATCCTGTTATAAGCATAAATATACTAAGGTCTTTGAGGCTCTCATTTAAATTATTTTTGGCTCACGCCCAGAAGAGAACTTTGTTGGATCATAGGATAATTCTATGCTTAATTTTTTGAGGAACATTCATACCAGAATGCAGTTAAAACTTGACACAAAATAATTATACATACTTATGAATTATATGTATATAAAGTGGAACAATTTTTTTTTTGGTTTGTTTTCAGTGCAAGGAATTGAACCAAGGGCCTCAAAACATGTTAAACAAGTGTTCTACCACTGAGCTAGATCCCTAGCCCAAGAGTAAACTTTTATCTCTAAAGTCTGTGACTTGATGAGGAACTACAGAGACTGGGGAAGATATGTATCTGATGGCTGCCCAGAGCAGAGTTGGAAATTTGCCCAGGGCTACAAGGCCTACCTCTCAGTTCTCAGAAAAGGACAGGGAATAACAGGCTCTGTTGAAGTAGGTTTTTTCCCTCCTGTTTGACATTAACCAAATAGGAACTTTAGAAGCCATTTTCTCAGTCTCCCACTTAACTCTCTTTTGAAGAATTTTAAATATATGGATCATAATTCAAGATACTGACACAGCACAAATAAATGCCAGGGACATCAATGCTTTCCCAGTACTACAAGGAAGCAGTAGCCCCTTCCTTCTGTCCCTAGATATCACCTTAGGGAGATAAGCATAGGAGGTAGTGAGAAAAAGCATTTTATTCAAATGAGAGATCAGTTTTCTAAAAGTACTACTGAAGCAATCAGATGAGAGTGACTTTAAGTGGAAGTTCTTGGTTAATTCCCTCCCTCACTAGCCAGTGATTGGTCAATGGTTATGACTATAATCAACTCTAGGCAAAATGATGATGTGTTTTCTCTGTAGAGATGAGTAACAAAATAAATTTATATAATCTTACAGTATGTGGAAAAGTAATTATAAAAACTAAAACTACAGTGAACTAGAAGACTTGAATAGAGAAAGAGTCTTGTTCTAATAAGAAATTAGGGAGTTTTCGATGTACTGAGGAGTCAAGTCCCGTAGACTAGAGCGCACTGGGTCAGCTGAAGGAGGACCTCGAGCACTGCACGTGATGACTGGCATCTAATCACATAGTGGCATGTTGTGTCGCTTGGTGCATATATACACTACTTCCAAATTTCTTAAGTGGAAACTGTAAAAATAAAAACAAAATTCATGGTGACTTGCTGTTTTGTGTTGCTATTAAAGAAGAGATTGATCCTTGCCCATTAACTTACTTCAGATCAGGAAATAGAGAACCCTGGATGCTCCTACAACCAATATGTCTGCCCCCAAGAAGCCCTTCCTTTCAGGGGCAACCTAGGACCAACTTCCCTGAGTCCCATTCAAAGTCCAGTTGTCCTCCAAGGTGGTAACTAAGAGAACAGACCTGGAAACTAGACTTTCCTTCCTACCATTATGTGTCTTTGGGCAAATTATGCAACCTCCCTATCACTCAATTGGGGATAATAATAACAGCATCCAGTTCTAAGGATTAATTAGGGTGACCAGGCATCCTGGTTTCCCTGATAGTAATGTGATTCCTGTGATTGCAGTGTTAGTAGTGGGAGAGTGCCAAACCAACTTGGATGTATTGAACACCATAGTCAATGTGAGCAAAAAATGAATGTATTTATGCAAGACTCTCAGGTATGTATGTGGCACAGAGCAAATGTTTGATAATATTTGTCATTACTACTGTCATTATTAGTATTACTACTACTGCTGTATATGGAAAAGCAAAGAAATTATCCTTAGGTGGAACTGTTTGAATGTTGAGTAATGCTGCTTTAATTAGAGAAAAGGGGCTGAATAAATGACCCTTGGAGTCTAGGATGCTTCATCTCCTGACATATTCAGCTGGTTGTGTATTCTAAAAAAGAATTTATTGCAGAATTAATACTGAAGTACAGGCTGAAATAAACCTATATAGATCTGGGAACATGACAGAAGTACGAGATTTAGCAAGAAAGAAGATCTCATAACAGTACTTGAAGCCACTACTCACTCACTCTTTGAGAGCTTTTTCAATTTCAGGCCTCTGAGACAGCTGCAAGTGAGGCTTTCAGAGCTTGTTTTGAAGCTCAAAAGTACAGAAATGTGGCAATAATATTCTAAGGAAAGACTTGATAGTTTTACTGAATTCAATGCATCATAAGTGAAAGGAGCACCTTTTTTTTTTCCGTAAGAATAAGGAGAAAATAACTAACATTATTAGATTGTTTTTAATATATTGGGTTCTCTTCTAAAAACTTTATGTGTGTATTGCCACTTACTATGACAATGAGATAGACACTTTCAGTTTCAAGGAAGAATCTGAAACTCAAAGATGTTATGTAATTTGCTTACGGTCACGTGATTGGTGGCAGCCAACACAACCTCAGGCTGTTAGACCTCAGTGTCTTTTCTATTCTGCAGCCTCCATAGTATTAGTGCTTAGATTACACCAGCAATTAATACTCTGAGTCAAAGAGGGTTCTAATTTATACATTGGTTCCCAAATTATTTAATTCTTATAAATTGTGCATCACTTTCATTTGTACCATACTTAAGAGAATTGTTGATCATTTATTTTTGGTTTCATTGCAATTAGGTCTTTATGGGATCATTGAGTTATAGGGTATACTCCCATTTATGTTCATAATTCTCTTGAAAGAAGCCCAGATGACTGACCCATGAAATCCCAGCTGAAGGTATTATTGTTTCCAGTGGGAACCACCTGACGTGAAGGCATCAGGAATCAAGGAAACAACTCAATGAAATAAATTACTTTTGCCAGGTTAGCCTTGGAAATGGGATCATCCATAGCAAAAGCAAATGTCACAATCATAAAATTATTTTTTCTATGAATGAATGTGTCACACGCCAGAGGTTAATGTATCTTTAATCCTGGTTTCATCCATTGTTTCTTTCAAGTTGCATTTATGTGTAGCACTTTATTCTTGTGTGATCTAACATTCAGGGCTGATGACCTTCATCATTCTGAAGAGCATTAAGTAGAACTAACTTGTTACTCTCTTTGGTTAATTATTTAACCTTCATTTTCTTACTGCCGCCCACAGAAAAAGTTATTTCATATAATAGAGTGTTATTTGACTTCCAGAAATGCAACCTTCTAGTTGTGAATTTGAAACAGCTGGATATATATTTAATCCTTTAGAAGAACACAGAAAAATCTATTGGAGAACTAAAGTGAAAGTTAACAGATATGAATGATCCCTTCCTTGACTGACCATTTTCCAGTGATCCATGGGGTACTACAAGGGTGAGAAGAGAACATTCATTCAACAGAGGTTAGAGAAGTGATGAGCCCTGCCTCAGAAAGGAAAAAACAAACAAACAAACGTTTGGTATCTTAAAAATTTGTCTTTTGGGGTAAATTGACACCAAGGGCCAGTTCAAAATCACCAATTCCAGAGTGGCATTTTCTTTCCTATAAGACAGGAATGTAATGAGACCTGGTCAGAAAGTTCTTTGCTTCAAAATCTTGAGAACTGAAACACTTGAATGCACAGTGAAGTTCACACTGAATTTTTCTCATGTCTTTAGATTATAATGCCTTTGTTTTGAAATTTCATAAAAATTTACTAAATTAGCAAGCCTTTATTGTTAAATTTTCTGCCTCATCAAGAGCCCTCTCTTGTGAATGGAAATGTAGGAACCTGAAAATCAATAAGGAGGCATTTATATCCATAGTCTGCTTGAAAAGGGTTGAAGTATTTAAAAATCCTTAGTGCCCCATTCAAAGGAAATCTCTTAAAAACCAGTGGGCTAGTGTTCTTAGGAGAGGGCCGTCTGCAGTCATCAACGCAACTGTCTGAACACAGTATCTGGTATTGCTCTCTATGAAACACTCTGTAGGGCTACACCTCATTATTATTGAGGCCTAGGCTGATCTAGAGAAGTGGCAATGAGTGAGTTAAGCAATGAAGGATATTTCTCAGAATTTGGATGCTAAAAATCAAGCACTTAGCTGAAATTCTAAGTTTCTGTGAGCACTTATGAGGAGTCTGAAATGTTCATGTGCTGCAGGTATAGGGATCATGGAACTGGCTCTTGCCTAGGTTGGCCTTGACCCCTTATCAAGTGCAATAATCTCCCATAGTAGGCTTTGCCTAGCCGCATCCACAACCAAGAAAGGCAGACCTGGTGGTTAGCCAGAAGTTCCAACACCACAAATATTATGGGGCTGGAAACAGTTGGGGGGATGAACAGAGATAGCAACACATACACAGTAAGCCCTCGATCCTCAATTTCTCTCCTGTGGTGGTACCCACCTAACTGCCCATTGGAATCCTGCCTAGCTGCTGCCAGTATATGCTTCTCTTTGGATTTATGTGTGACTTTTCCTGTGTCCACTTGGATGAACCTTGCTAGAAACAGTGTTGACATTCTTGTATGGCCAAGAATTGTATCTGTCCAATTATGACCTGCAAAATTCATCATTTTAGGGCATCACTAAAACAGGGTGATTTGGGATCATAAGGTGATCCCTGGAGAAGGCTGACATTGTATTTTACTTAGTTTCTTCTGATCCATCATTTCTTACCCCTTTGTTTATGGTAGTCTTTACTTCTTCCCTTTCCTTACATGCCTTGAGGCATGATTACTTTATGACTCAGGTAAGCCTCTCTTCCCTTACTAAATCTAGCCTGAGAATTGAAAGACAGGAAGGGAGAGATATAGTTGAGAAATGTGGTATAACTTTCATTGCAATGGAAGACAAATACTGAGGGCCACAGGACCCCTCTGACCACAGAAAGTAGCCTTATAGACCACAGTAAAGTTTCCCTGAGAGGGAACTACACTTCCTGCAGATCTCTTGTGCATCTGTATGCTCAGTAGTAATTAGGCAAATGAATAATAAATGAAACAGAAATGTGTATGCTTTGTAGATTTGAATAAAAAGTCTTTTTTTAAGAACTGAGACTGTATCAACATTATTTGAGAGCTTGGGACCATTACCATTCCCATCAGCTGTACTGTCACAGGATAAGGTTAGTTCATCTTGTGGGATAGTGATTTATGATACAGACTCTAAATCTGAGTTCCAGTCTCAGTTCTCCCATCTGTCCATTATATTTTCAGTATTTCATATTCCTCTTTTGTAATTTGTAGGTAATAATACCTACCTTACAAAGTAAAGAATTTAAAATACTGCCTAAAACATAGTGCTTGTTGCTACTGCTAGAACACAAGGGTCAACCCGGTATAAATTACTCTTGTAGTGTTTATTTGTAGAACAGACGCTGCTTATTAAGTATATGGTTGCAAAACATGTAGAAAAACATTTAAACTGTCTATTGTAAAAGAAAACATATCACAAAATTACCATTTTGATTATTGTAAGGTATACAAGTATCTCTACTTCCCCATTTCTCATTATTACAAATGGAAACTCCATGCCCATTGAACAATTACTGCTCATTCACCTACCTTGTAGCTCTTTGCAACCACAAATTTATATTTCATCTCTTTAGATTTGCCTATTCTCATATAACATCTGGCCTTTTGTGTCTGGCTTCTTTCACTGAGCCTTATATTTTGAGGGATCATCCATGTGGTGGTGTGGATGAGCATTTCATTCCTTTTCATGACTGAATGTTATTCTACTATATAGATAGTGTCTTGGTTACTTTTCTCTTGTTGTTGAGACAAAATACTTGATGCCCAAAATGAAGGAAAGAAAGGTTTATTTGGCTTACAGTAGAGGTAGAGGTTTCAGTTCATAATCAGCTGGCTCCAAGGCAGAGTGGTACATGGCAGAGGGCAACAGTTCATGGTGGCACGAAGACATCAAAAGCAACAATAGCAAAAAGGGAGGAGTGTGGAGAGAAGACTCTTTCTGCCCCTTATATTGTCCCTAGTGTGGGTGTGGCACTCACACCCATAATCTCAGCATTGGACCTTGAATCAATCACAAATTCTAGAAGTCTGCCCCCATGACTGCATGAGTCTTTGGGGGAGATATCCAGACACAAACCATAATATTCTGCCCGTGGTCCTCCAAAGACTCACGCACATCCTTTATGCAAAAGACATTTAGTCCACTCCAAGAGTTACCAAAGTCCTAACAGTTTCAGCCTTGCTGAAAAGTCCAAGTCCTGAGACTCCTCCAAGATGTAAAGCAAACTCTTAGCTGCGAGCCTCTGTACAAATGAACAGAAAGTTAAACACTTCCAACATTCAATGACACAAGATAAACTTTACCTTTCCAAAGAGTGCAAACAGGGGGATACAAAAGATAGAGACCAAAACAAGTCCAAAATCCAGGAGAGCAAACATTAAGTCCTGTAGTTCCACACGGAACATTTGAAGCAATCTGCAGCAAGTTGTGCATGCCAAAGGGTTTGTGTGACTCTGCCCCTGTGGCACTTCCAGTGTTTGTAGCTCTCATGGTTTCTCTATTGGGCCCACCCTGCTTCCTCCTTGCAGATTTCCTCAGACAATCCACGTTCCTGGCTTCTCCAAACTTCTGGGATCTCTACTGCTCCTTTGGCTTCATGCACTGCCTTTTCAGGGTCACACTGCCTGGCTTCCCAGGCCTTCTTCTGAAATGTGGGTGGAAACCTTTTTAAGCTCAGAATTCTTACATTCTGTGTGTACCTAAAACCAGTGCCACGTGAATGATGACAAGGTTTGCTGCTAGCTGGAGCAGTAGTCAGGCTTTGTTTTCTCTTGGCTGTAGGGTTTGAGTGCCTGAATCCAATTCCCAGGAACAAATTCTCTAGGTCACTGCCATTTGAGAACCTGGTGCAGCCACCATCATTTTGGAACTTGGTGAGGCTGCCACCACTCTGGAACATGTTACTCTGTGACTTTATCCTCAAAACAAATCTTTCACTTTTGCAGTTTTGAGGCTGCATAGGGTAGAGCATTTCTGCTTCTTGGGATGCCCTCAGACCATCTTTTCTATTTTCCTATTCCTTTTCAACAGTAGAGATCTCCTCAGCTCTATCTTTGCAATCCACAGCTTTCCTGGAACTTCCTTTCTGAGTAAACTCACAACATTTTAAAACATTCAGCTGCACAGGGCTCTGTACTCTTGATTCTCAACATAAACCTGGCTAAAAACCCCCAACAATAGCCATGCCACCACCTCAACATTTGATTGCCTTGAAATTTTTTCTGCTAGCTTAGGTAGTCTGCTGCCCTTAATCTCAGTCTCAGGCAAAGTTTTTGAACATGAACAAAATGCAGACAAACTTTCTGCCAATCCATAACACACATCATCTAGACAACCAGTGTAGTCCTCCTCAGCAGAAACCTCCTGAACCTGGTCTTTACTGACAGCATTTCTATCAGCATTCTGCTCTTCTGAGCTTTGACCAGAATCTCCCATACAGAATGGCCTAGGGTGTTCTAGCTCTACTCTTTCAGACAACAACTTAGAACCTTTCCAAACTCTCCCCACAAGCTATTCCCAAAGGCTCTTGTACCACATATTCCAGTGTAGTCATGACAATGATCCCACTCCTGGTACCAAATTGTCTTGGTTATTTTTCTCTTGTTGTTGAGACAAAATACCCAAAGCCCAAAATGTAGGAAAGAAAGGTTTATTTAGCTCACAGTTTGTGGAGGTTTCAGTCCATAATCAGCTGACTCCAAGGCAGAGTGGCACATGGCAGAGGGCAACAGTTCATGGTGGCGAGAAGATAGCAAAAGTATCACCAGCAAAAAGGAAGACGTGTGAAGAGAAGACTCTTTCTGTCCCTTATGTTGTATACACACACACAACGATAATCCCAGCATTGGACCATGAATCAATCACAAATTCTAGACGCCTGCCCCAGTGACTCCATGAGTCTTTAGGGGGACATTCAGGTACAAACCATAACAGATAGAAATGGATTCCCTACAGTTTGCTTATCCATTCATTCACTGATGGACATCTGGGTTATTTCCATCTTCTGGTTACTGCAAATAGTGCTGCCATGAATATTTATGTATATGTTTTTTGTTTGAGTACTTTTTTTGGGATATTCTCTATCTGTCTGTCTTCTGCCTGTCTGTCTGCCTACCTACCTATCTATATCTAAGAATAGAACAGTTGGATCATATGTAATTTTATGTTTAGCTTGTTGAGGAATGGTCATATGATTTCAAACAATTATTTTCTTATCCTTATGTCCAATTTTTTTTGTGTGGTGTGTGCGTGTGTGTGTGTGTGTGTGTGCATTTTACACATTGTCTCACTGTATAGTTAAGGCTGGCCTTGAACTCATGGAGATCCTCCTACCTCATTCTCTCAAGTATTGGAATTACAGGCATGTGCCACCATGCCCAGTCACTGTTATGCCTAAATTTAAAAATGTAATTGTCATACTAATTGTGAAAAAGATGTATCTGAATCTGGTCCTTTACAAACAGATGAGGAAAAACTCTCATAAATAGGACTCAAATTGGAATTGTTTCTGATTAGATGATTGACTACTTAGGGTTGCTGAAAAAGTTACTGTGGCAATGTTGTTCATATTTTTGGATTAATTTCAATATTGATTGTCATATTTCCAGAAATTTAGGCAATAATGTCCTGAGGTAGGAATAATTAAAATACAAATGATGAAACTTACTTAAATGTCTGTAATACACAGTTTTTACTTTTCCAATAAATTTTTTCTAGTATCCACTATAAGAAAATGCACACTCCAACAACAGTGATGAATATGATTCAGCTCTGGGAAGAAGAACTTGATGTTGTCCTTACCCAGTCATAAAAGCCTCATGAGAAAGATCATTTGGAAGAACTCAATATTTTTCTACCACTCTTGGTGCTTGAAATATACAAATTAGATGTCCAAACAATAAAGGATGTAAAATAGTCAATATCAACACAATCAGAAATAAATTTGGAATGTTTTCATCTGAGCCAGCAGAGTTTGTAGACATAAAAGTAAATCTGGAATTTATATGAATTTTAAATTAAATACACACTTTTTTGCATGATGCTAATGTAGCTGATTTCTGGCAATGATACAGAGTCACTTTGTGGTCATACTGATTCCGTGTAAGCCCATATGTTATAAATAAACATTTGGCTCTACCAAGCAGAGATTTATCAAAAGTTGTACAGAGGCAAATAAGGCAGGCAAGTTGTGATCCCCTGCAGGTACCATTCCATGTGCTACCAATTACTTTGCAATTCTGCAAAATGTATAACAGCAACCAGATTTGGGGGACAGAAAATTTTAGGAAATTTTATTATTAAATTCTATTTCATTAAAATGGGCCTGTTTACATTTTTTCTCTCTGAGGAAGGACAAGCCTAAGATGGTCGACATATGACTCATCTATCTCATTGCTCTCTCCAGTTGGAAGTTCTGAGTTAATATCTGGCTTGGCTGTCCCCCAGCCACCTTAAGAGAACACTCTTGGGAGAGTGGTAGATCTCTACTAGGAGAATTGATTCTATCAGATAGGTTGGTGCAGGATGCATGGCACCTTCAAATAGTGAATATCAATTGTATCAAGCTCTCTAAAGTTCTTGTTGGAGAAGAACTTTAACAAATCTTAATCAACCCTGATTTCCCAAAGATACTCACCATCGAGTCTAAGTTGAATTCATGATCATGGGGCTGACGTGAGATAGAGGGCATCTTGTTAAATGAGGTTTCCTGGAATAGAAAGCAACTAATTCTGTGCAGTTAATTTGGAGGCTATACTAGGAATTTAGAAATTAATTTTAAAACATATTTCTAATCTTAAGAAGAACACAATCAGCACAATGCGAGTATGACTGAAAACTTTTGAGGAAAGTATTTTCATGTGATCAATTATACTCTTAGAGCACAAATCCTAAAAATTCTAGATTACTTTTCCTTGGTGTAGCTGTTATAGCAATACAGACAGCTGTCAAAGCTTGAGGAAGTTTGATTTCATTTGTTGTCCTACCCCAGGGAAAGGTCTAAGATCATCATTTTTTTTTTTTTTTTTTTTTGTCTTTTTAAGATGGTTTCACTATTCAGTTCAGGCTGCCTGGCCTTGAATTCACTTTGTAGCCCAAATTGGTCTCGAAAGCAGTGATCCTTCTGCCTCAGCCTCCTGAGCACTGGGATTACAGGTGTAAGCTAGCACGCCTGGCATAAAAATGTGGAATGCTTCATGAATTTGTGTGTATTCTGGTGCAGCAGCCACATGAATCTTTTCTGTACCATTTCAATTTTAGTATATGTACTGATGAAATGAGTAAAGCATCATCATTGTTACAAAATACTTTTGGAATTTACCAAGAATGGGGCACTGGGCTGGCTGGAGAAAACATAAAAAGACACACCAAGAGTCCTACAATTTAAAGAGATAATTAGAAATACATGAATGTAGAAAAAAGAGCAATGCAAGGTCAAGGCCAAATGAAGAGTACTGAGAATCACTGAGGAAACAGGAGGTAAGATTTAGTCTAGCCTCAGCAAATGGGTGGGCCTAGACATAGGGCACCTAAGGCACCCAGAGGGGTGATAGCATGGACAAAGCCATGGAGGTGGGGCTGAGAATGGCGTGTCCAAGAAGGCTGGGGTGCATAGAGAGTTTGTGGCATGATCATGAGTCTAGAGTTAAGTCCTTATCTGCTACTTCTGGAAGATGATTTAACTTTCTGAGTCTTTTTTATCACTCATAAAATGAGGACACTGACAATGATACTATGGATGTCCCATTAGGAATAAATAAAAGCATTCATTTTTTCATTCAACAGATATTCATTACACAACATAAAGGTTCTGTTATTAGCTACTCTTATTGCCAATAGGTTTGCCCACTTGAAAGAGTGAAAGACCATGTGCAAAGTTACTGGAATCTGAAACTAGAGGAATAAGCTGCATTCAAACACAAATAAAAGTTGCCATCAAATTATAACTTTTCAATACTGACTCTGATGCAAAGATGAACCAATAGCAAAAATCAATGATAGCATATTTATTATTCAAAATGCATATTTCCTTATTTTTTTAAGGTGGTAGAAGTTAGTTTAAAAGAAGATGGCCAAAACAGAAGCTATAAAAGCAAAGTTCTAACTATCTAGGCATACCTGTGAATATGAGTTTGGACTAGTGGAAAACTATCTGAAGATTTGGTTTTTCTAAGCAGAAGAAAATCATTAAAATGGGTTTAATATAGTATAAACAAAGACTTATAAGAATTACCAAAAGCTAATTGTTTAAATATGCATTTACCATGTTCCCACAGTACTGCCATTGGATATACTGTGGATATGCTATGCATAAAAGAGTGCTACCTATTTTGCCAATATGAAGGATATAAATATGGAAAAGTAATACATGGTAGGCATAGTGAATATGTTTGTAATATTTGGAAGGCAGAAGCAGGAGGGTCACAAGTTTGAGGCCAGTCTTGGCAATTAAATAAGACCTTGTGTTTTGCTTTTTTTTTTTAAGTAATACACAAAAATACAAATGTGATAGTGCTATGAAGCAAAAAAATTCTAAAAGAATATGAAAGCAATTAAGATTGAGATGAGGATCCAAGAAGGCTGATTCTGAAGAAGGGACATTTGTGCTGCCATCTCAAGGACAAAGAGTGACAAAGGGATTCAGAGGTGAGAAGCCTGAGGTGAGAAGAAACTTGGCAATGGGATTTTTATGGAGCAGGTTAGGTGGCGAGAGGGGCTGGGTCCCCATCATACTGTCCTAAGGACTGAGTCAGACCCCAGTGGCTTTCATTTTTCTTTTTAAATTTATATAAATCTAAACCATAATAGATGATATCCAGGACAACTTAGGGTGGATGACGTCTAAGATCTCTTGGTAACTCTTGGAATAGAACTTTGAAAACCATTTCTGGTGACAAAGGTAGTCTATTTCTCAAGCACATGAGTAGACAGAAAAATGAATTGCATGAAACATCCCAGCTCTAAGAAATCACATTGGCAAGTTAACTTGCATCAGACCCAGGAATTCAGGAAATATTATGACTACACTGGGCTCCAAGAATAAAATGGCAATAAGCCAGGCTTGATGGCACATGCCAGTGATCCCAGCACTCTGGAGTCTGAGGCACAGGATCATTGTAAGTTTAAGACAAGCCTAACTACATAGCAAGACCCTGTCTCAAAAAACAAACAAATAAACAAACAACAAAAACAAAATAAAATGATAAAGAACAGAAGGTGGTAGGGTTAATGTTATAATCAGGGTTTGCAAGGAAAACAACTTAATACAGGACACATAATTTATAGGATTATTTTATAATAGTCACTCGAAAAATCAAGTAAAAAAGAGTGAAGGAAATTTGTTCACACACTAGAGACCCAAAGAATCCAGAACCTGGATCCCTGGCACAAGTCCAGCTGAAGACCTAGAGCCTAGGACAATGTCTCAGGCAAGTCTTTTTCATAGATCTGCGCTGGGGAGGCCCAAAGGTCAGTGATAGAAGCTAGAAAGTCTGTGCCAGCAGGATGAAGGATCTGTGCCAGCAGGCTGAGGGATCTGCCCTGGAGCCAGGAAGCAATGCTCAAAGTAAGGACCAGAGCTCCCCCAAAAAGAACCATAGCTGTCCTCAGCGACAATGAGGTCCTGAGTTCCTCGGACGATGAGAACAGTCAAGTTCCTATCAGGAAAGCCAATGTGACAAGCTTCTCTAGGAGAACCAACAGCAGCACCTCTTCTGCTCCAAGTCTCCTTTTTATGTTGTTGGTAACAATCCTGAGGTGGGCCATCCACACTCGGTACCATGCTGATTCAATTCAGCTAGGTGTTACAAATTGAATACCAGTTGTCAATCTACCACAGTTAATTTTACTTCTTTCTCTTAAACTTTATTGTTTTGTCAGTGCATATGTATTGTACATATTGATCACATTCATCATGGGGAATTTGTGCCTGTACATAATATTTCTTTAAAATTATAACTCTTCCTCTCTGCTTGAGCCACTATGCCCCTGGCTTTGATTGAGATGGTCAAAGCCCTTCCTGCAGGTTCAATATGGTAAATGTCCACTATTCAACTCTCTCTGATCTTGCTGAGTTGGCCTTTCCTCAATTCAACTATTAATAAAAATCCAGAGGCAAATGCTTGCAAGTTGGCTGTGGATGTCCTTGTGGATGCTACTGGGTAGGCAGGTGCCCTCAGTACCCACAGTGATTTGGAATCCAGCAGGCTGGAGAATCAGGTGCCACCCTAACAGGTGGCTTCTAGTGGTAGGCAAGGGCAGAGATAATGCTCCAACACCAGGGAAGGTTCACAGTTTCTTCTATTTTGTCTCTCCTAATTTGTTTTCCCTTTGAATATAGCACACAAGGCTTGAATATAGCCATTGTTGTGGGAGCAGAACAAAAGATATTCTTTTTGTACTGGGGCTGCTGAATTTGATTTGATTTTAATTTTATTTGAAAATCAGTGACCAGCTCCTTTTCCTATCACCTTCATCAATATTATGATCCTCAAGGTCGATGAAAAACTCTTCTTGAAAAACTCTAAGAACTTGTTGTGGGCATTGGGGTACTGAAAGCGATTTTTTTCTTTGACATTCCCAGAGCAGACCAACATAAAGAATGAAAGGAATGTGCATGGGATAAAGAAATGCAAATATGAATGGAGACAGAAAAGGAGAACTTCAAAGAAGAAGATAGGAAGATTTATTATGGAGAAAAGAAATCAAATCAAAGAGAGACAATCACGTGATGGTGGTAGTAACAACCCAAGAAGTCCAAAAATTTTCTCTCTGAATAGTGCACAGAGGGCTTGAATATAGCCAGGGTCTGTTGTGGAACAAAGAGGGAACGGTACAAAAGACGTCCCTCTCTACAAAATAATCAGCCAGCTTTGCAAAACGTTTTTTCTCATCGAGTCTCTAAATATACAACTGGGAAAAGGAGAGTTAGTGAAGCCTGTTACATATGACCCCAGTGACCCTTGAAGTTTGCATCTCTCACTATCATGCACACTGCTTCCTAACAAGCTGCCTTTGTCTGCTGGGTTTAAGCAGGACTGTTGAGTGAGATGCCCACATAGCCCACCAGGCACCATAGCTACCAGCCTCCCTCTGTCTGCCCCTTCCTTCTGTGGACAGAGATCCAGACACCAGACATGCAAATCAACTCTTTAGAGAAGCCTCCTTTCTGTCATTTCATGCCTTCCAATTTTCTGCCCCTTCTTCCCATGTTAGAACCTCATCAGTGAATATTAGGAGTGACTGCAGATATTAACAAATATTTCCCATGAGTCATAGAAAAAAAGGCTGAAGGGAAGGGTTTCAGGATACCTTTAGAGTTGTAAACAAATTGGATATTAAATGGCACTATTTGTATTCCCCAAACCCTATGAATAACAAAATGTTTACAGTTAAGAGCTGGAGCCCCTCCCCTGATGCCACCCTGAGTTTTACAAACCCTGAGTTTTACAAACACGCTAAGTCTGGTGGCTCAGTGTCTGGATGGGATGGGAGCCAGCAAATCTGAGGAGTAGCTTGCTGCTCTCCCAGTGACCACTGCACCAACCCTTCCTCTCACGATGCCTCTTGGAGCACAAGCAGTATTAGCCAGGCGCGCTTTACTAAGCCAGCCAATGTTCTTGCAGCTGTTTTATTTTACTCAGAATCTGACATCCTTGTCTGTTGTCTTCTCCATTCTCAGAAGCTTGTATTTTTTAATTCTTTTATCACTACTTAAGTAGTGCCTTGGTGATAATGGAGATACGGGAATTCAATTGGCCATGCTCACTGCAAGTCTTGTGTGGAGGATTAGAAACTCCTAAATGCCATTAACAGAAAACTCCAGGAGAATGTGGTAGTCAGGAAAACAATGTCTGCAGCAAGTGCTGATAAACAACTTCCCATGGGCCAAGTGTGACTCACTAGTTGTTTGTTTATAAATAAATTTTACTAGAACACAGTTGTGGCCATTAATTTATGTACTGTCATGCTCCACATAACATTTCAGTGAGGGGACAGAAGTGGCCCCATACAATCACATTGTATCTTGGTTACTTTTCTTGTTGCTGAGACAAAATAACCAATGCCCAAAGTTAAGGGAGGAAAGGTTTATTTAATTCACAGTTTGTAGAGGTTTTAATCCATAATCGGCTGACTCCTAAGCAGGGTGGCTCATGGCAGAGGGGTAACAGTTCATGGCAGCAGAAAATGGCAGAAGCATTAAGCAAGGAGAGTGACGAGCTGCTTTTTGTCCCTTGTACTGTGTCCAGTCTACCGGGATTAGGGCGGTACCAATCCAATCAGTGGACTAATCCAGCAATCACCACCCTTAATCCCAGCATTGCACCACTGATCAATCACACACTAGATTCAGCTGCCTCCAAAGTCCTATGACCACAGCAGGCTTTGGGAGGACATCTAGACACAAATCATGACACACTGCCTACGACATCACAACCAACTTATTTGTGAAAGTACTCTATGATGTTCACCAATGATGAAATTGCATGTCGCATTTCTGAGACTATATTCCCTGCTGTTAAATGGTGCGTGATCATGTTATCTATGATATTTTCACATTACAGTGGCACAGCTGAGTAGCTGCAAGAGAAACCACATGACCTGCCTTTTGTCTAGATGTATTTACCACCTGGTCTCTTACAGTAAATGTGTATCAATAATGGAAACTGGTAACTGTGAGTAATACCATGAGATGTGATATAAACTTTTTTCTATAATTCAAACCTGTTTGAAGAATGCTCAAACTTTTGGAATAGTTTTAGTGTTGAGGGAATAACACAGGAAGGAGAGAAGTATATTTTGGCAAGAAATGGCAAAAGAATATCCTTTAAGAGAAATATCAATCTAGATATGACTTGTATTTAATATAGGAGTGACAAAAATGTTACTCGTTGAGAAAATGTGATGTTTTTTCACACACTAAATAAAAGAAATGTTGTCAAACAAGTGCTTCAACAGAAATATTCCACCTAAAATATTTGGCTAAAATTTTACAGAATAAAAAGTAGACTGCACATTGTTGGCTTTGGTCTTTAAATTAGCATATTTTTCAAACTGAAATTTTCACCACCCGGATTAAAAAGTTCTGAAAAATAGTGATTAAAAAGTTCTCAAAAAAATGCAAAAAAGTTTTGAAAAATAGTTCTGCCTCATAGACCAAAATATTTTCTAACATAGAAAAGCCTAGAACAAAACATAAAATTTCTAGCAGTGATAAGTGGTGAGATTAAGGATGATTTTCTTTAGTCTTTTCTCTGTTTTCCAAAATTTTACAGTGATATTGTATTTTCATAATCATAGAAAAATACCTTCACTAGAAATTTTTATCCACTAGGAAGTGGATTAGAATTGGCCTGTACCATTGCAGTAGATTCAAATGATCTGTCAACTACCACAAAGTTATCATGCCAGTGGGCTAGAATTGAGGCATAAATGATCAATTTGGTTTATTTACACATAAAGTGAGCTTCAGTTGATATCAGTCTCACGATTTTTTTTTCCTTTTTATGAGGCAAGGTCTTGTGTAGTTCATCCAGGCCTTGAACTTACTTTGTAGCCCAGGTTGGCCTTGAATTCACAGCAGTTTTCTACTTCTGCCTCCCCAGTGCTAGGATTACAGGCATGACCTACCAACAAATACCCAACTGTAGCCTCAGGATTCTTGAGAGTCTGCAATAATCAGAAACTAAGAATTGTGTTGAAAATCACTGGGTATAGATAAATTGGCAGCAAAATTTTTTTTCTTTAATTCCCATTTTGGAGAGTTAGTGACATAGCACATGTAACTATCCTGGGGAGAGGTCTTTACTAGATGTAGTGGTATGGGGTGGTGGAGCAAGTCTCACAGTGTCCTATGCCTTGGCATTTTCCTACAGATAAAATCCCCATGCAATGAATGATAATGGTAGCTAGAGCCTGTGATGTGAGTACTGATTGAATTTATGGGTAAGCACACCAAGAGATTTTAGTGGTAGAGTTTTTGGTACTTTCTCCATTTAATTCTCAGATATGAATGTGATGGCCATTATTGTAGACGGATGCAGTGGGGAGGTCAGAGCAGAGGCCTCTGGCTCCCACCCTGGCTGCTGGAGCCCATGCTTCTATTTGACTGCCTTGCACGTACACTTCTCTTCTGCTATGAATAACTATAATGAAGCTCATCTATTCAGAAAAAGCTAAGACTTACCATCAGTTTCCACTAATTCTGTGCTTTTTCAATATATCAATTGTTGGGAAAGTAGTGTGTACTTATTCCAAACAAATGGTTAATGTGTAAATTGTTTTGTCTCTTTTATAATGCTAAACTTGATATATAATTTATTTCTGGCTATCTCTGTGGGTTTTCAAGCTTTTGTGTTACGTCACAAGGCAGGCAAATTTTCTTTTCCTAATTAAACAAAGACACCTGCCCTTAGCATGAGTGAAAAGTCACTTGCAATGTTAAAGCTCTGGAAAGATCTTATGATTCTGTTGCAGGCTTGAGACTGCACTCTGATGACAGGCACATTGTCTATAAGAGCAGGTGTTGGGCAGGGTTGCTCCTTGCTCTTCATTTGTTTGTTCATTTATTCTTTTATTTACTGAACTGTGCTGTGCTGAGCATTCACTCTGTGCCCAACACTGTTAGGCACTGGAGATAGAGGCAGTCCTGACTCTTCAGTGACATGGCATGATGTCAATTCAGACTCTTGGTGCTACTTACTCCTGTGCTTAGTTGCTGCACTTAGGATGCCCTGCAGTGAGTTAGCCCTGGCCTTGGAACCCCTAAATTCCCACACTTTCAGCACAAGGTATCCCACGAAGTAAGTGTGGGTGATGTTTCATAACTGAGTAAAAATCCTAAAAGTCAAGGCTAGAGGAAACCTAAACAAGGCAGCTTGAATCCACTTCAGGGCTCAACAAATCTCTTCAGACTCCAAGGGCACTCCTGACTTACCCTGGGCCTGGTCAAAGGCCCCAAGAGCTTAGAAGATCATGTATAGTGCTTGGGAATTTCACATATCAATAGCAGGAGGCCCCAGGAAGCCCCTTTTCAGAGGTCAAATGGGTATTTAGGGAAGGCCATTCATCTGTGAAGGTAGTGACTGGCAACCTAGGAAGGCTGATGCTGACTGAAGTGTCTGGGCCTGCCTGGATTCATTTGCTGTGCAAATCCTTGCCTGGGTCAGTGGGACCCCTAGAAACGATATTCTGCCCCTCCTCATGGGCTATTGTTTCCAAGTGTTGTGCTCTGCAGGGCAAAGGCAGCTGAGACTAACTGCTCATTCGGTACCAGCACATTCAGTGGGAAAACCCCTTGTATTCTTCTGTGTCTTTGGATGCTCATCTGTCTGGAAAATGTCAGCCCCTTCTGTCTGGGGGGAAAAGGCAAAGGTTGGGAATAAAAGGAAACACGCTGCAATAGAAATTGTCTCAGGCTTCTGCAGAATATAGAGATGGTAGGGTACAGAATCTGGATTGAAAAAGAGAGGGGATAATTTTTCTCAAACTCTTTACCCAATTTATCCTACTTCACATTTTATTGTAGGTGTAGTATTCTAAGCCAATCTTCCCTAAGGTGAATGAACAGTCACGTCTCCCTGCATAAATCTTGCTCACCACCAGCTGGCTCCATGTCATTATTATTACCATTATTATCATTATTATTTTACCATATCTGAGATGGAAAGAAAAGATTGTGATCAAAGCTAGAAAAGATTCTTTCTGCATTGAAGGCCAGTAGGGTCACCATTACAGCAATCTGAATATAGGTCTTTTCTTAACATCAACACAGGTTCTTTCTTGACAAGATTTCTGTTATAAACATCTCACGTGTATCAGAAGAGTTTTCCAAGTCATATCTTGATAGATAAAGTGAAAATAAATTTGAAACACATGGATTATGTTTCCTTAAGAATGTGTTTGAGTTCAAAAGTTAACAACAGTAATGGTTTACTAAAAACATTTGGGAAATTTTTAAACCCCAAATGTTTGGAAAAACAGTTTCTAAATGTATCAATCAATAATATTTTAACCAGGGAGCACACTATTGTTTTAATTTTTGCTTTGAAAATTTCCTTGTACTTTAATGTTTTAATTCTCAAACAGTTAACTATTCTTGTATAGTTACTAAATTACTTTAAGAAATATAATAATTATTTTTGCTGTTGTACATAAATTCAGAATACACAGTAGACCAGAGAATGCAAAGTTAAATATGACAAAATTTCTAGAAATAATACTAAACATTTTAAGTGTTCAATGTACATTTGACATTTGAATTACTGAGAGTCTGTACAATATCAATCCTGTAAAAATGCAAAAGGCATCTATTTTGTCTTGATTATTTCATAGTAGACTCAACTGCTTAGATGTTTAAAGAGTTTGTTAAAAAGCAAACAAGCAAATAATTAAACAAAAGCCCCGTGGTGTAAGTTTACTTATGAACTGGTGTGATTGTAAAATAAAATGTGGGAGAAAGATATGATAGCAATGTAGGAATAGACTTAATTGTACACTTACTGGAAATCATTGCTTGTATTTAAGCACATTCAGGGTTCTTTGTGAAAGAACTTAGAAAAAGTCACGTAGATTTTGTAGGGAAAAATCACAATACAATGATGTCCCATAGAAAGAAAGGCAGGCCAAGTGGATTAATCACTAAGTATCAGTCAAAGACACAGTTACACATAGGAACTTGTCTCAACTCACTTGTCAGTCATTTGGGTTTAGGTGCACATTTATTGCCTCTGACATATTTTTACTTAATTTTAATTCTTTGCATATTTTACAGGAAATGTAATCCATATATTTCTGCTTCATTTACACAATTAAGCTAAACATACTGATGACATAGTTAATACCAAAATTACTTTGAGATTTTAAAACAATCTTCCTTGAGTCAATAAATGTTAGGTTAATGTAAAGTCAAAAAGGCATACAATACAAATTCAAGCATATAAGTAGGAGTAGTCTTTCATGGCTTCTGAGCCTATTCAACTTTTCTTAAAACCCATATCCTGTAAGGAGAGTCAGAGAATAACTGAATGAACTCCAAATTCTGTGCCAAGAACAATCCAGATAACTAAAATTGGCATTCTTGAGTGTCCTGAGTAAAACAATTCATCTTATAGGTGATCAATAAATGAAGTCAATTAATTAAGCCACAGATTTATTGTACAGAAGAAAATTCTTTTTCTGTGCTACTGCGATTTGCTAGAACTTCTCATTCCTGGAGTAGCATACCACTCAAACTTCAATATCCATATAAATGACTGGGACATCTTGTCAAACTGTAGATGCTGATTCAGTAGGTCTAGGTAGATCTAAGAATCTGAATTTCCAACAAGTATCCAAATGATCCTGATGCTGTGGTCCCACAGACCACAATTTGAAAAGCTGGGATCTGTTGCTGTAATGCCTACTGACATTTTGGGGGCTGGATAGTTGTTTTTGTTTTTGTTTCTGATTTTATTTTCATTTTGAGAAGTTTGTTCTGTGCACTGTAAGATATTTTGTGTACTGTAACATTCCTGGGCTTTACCCACTAGATATGAATACATCCCTCCCCAGTTATAACAAAATAATTTAGTAAATAAATGTGCATGTATGTGAAAATTTTGTCTCTAGTTTAAAACTACTGCTCTATTGTTATGCTTAATTGCTACATTGTATGACATAAACACCCCTTTCATAAACTGGCTTCAGTAAGCATAGAAAAGTATCTTTCTTCCTTTCTCTGTGCAATTAGTGCACTTGATCTTATGGGCACTGTACATTTTATAACTGATATTGCTTCCCTCCTTACTACGACCATTAGGGTGCTGAGAAGTAAACTTGCAAACTACATTTTGCATTTGTAAAAATTTCCAGGAATAAATATCTGAAAAATCTTAACCACTGTATTCATTGTATTTCTCTATGTTTATTTTCCCCCTTCATGTTGAGTAAATTAGTTTTTTATTTTATTATATATTTTTGTAGACTGTATCATGGATGTTTGAGATAAAGTTATTTTCTATAGAATGTGGTAAACAAAACTATTACAAAGAGCAAAGATAGACCCAATGCATTAATTTATTAATCAGGGTTGATTATGTGCTGTTTGATACTCATTAATTAATAAATCTAAGCAAATACTGAGACAGATCTCAGAAGTATTGAATAATATAGCCTGTTGTCTCTCAACTGTAGCAAAATGAAGAATGCAGATGTTTGGAAAAAGAACAAGAAACTAACATGAAAATAAAGGTTTGTGTGTGAGAATTTATATTAAAGATATAAAATTAGCAATAAAGTTGCTTGAGGCTAATGAAAAACTTGGCCAAATAACAACAGTTTATATTTTTTGTAGCTTTGGCATAAGAGTTTATAATTAATTGCTTTCAGAATGCAAAGGAGTTTAAAAGTTATTGAGCCCAGAGTTTTTCAAGTTTGTTTAACTGTGGAATTCTTAAGCTTCTATGAAGAAGGCCCATATGTGAAACCAGCTAAATCCGAGTTTGTCTGTTGCAGGGCAGGAGAAGGGAAGAAAAAAAAGACCCTAAATCCCTTCTCAAGGGACCCTAAGGGATGTGGGGGAACACAGTTTGAAAACCCATGAACTCTTTAATTTTCTGTTGGGAGAAGATGAAGAAGTGGCAACGCAAGGAAATAAAGTGATCTGGTCAAGGAATTCAATTGCTGTTTAGCAGATCTGGGGCTGGAATCCAGTTTAGACAGGATGCTGGGGGTGAGGCCTAGAGTTACTACCTGGGTTCCAGTTGCCAGCATCTCCATTACTGAAGCCCATTATTCTCATTAAAAATTCCAAACCTTGCAAAAATGTATGCATTAAAATGTGTAAGTTGCCCCTTACTCTCCTTTTCGCCATCTGCATCTGCAATCTGATTCTTCACAGAAAAACAGTGGTAGTAAGTTAACGTGTGTCCTTCTCACACTCTGCTTTCTCCTCCCAAATCCATCCCCAACCCCAACCTTTGCTTTGTTCTAGTTCTTCTTAGCTGACTTTTTTCTTTTGTCACAACATTTAACAATTTCTAGCATTCAACCTAATTTTCTTATCATTTCTATTATTTATTGTATGCTTCATCCAATTTGAAAGGTGGAGGCAGGGATATTTGTTTGCTTTTTCTTACTGATCTTTCCCACTTTCATAACATGATGCTGGTATGGGGTAGGCACTCAAAAATATTTGTAAAATGAATAGTCAGGATGAAGAGGCAACACACAGGGGACTGACGGGTGGTGCAATTTTTCTGCTTAATGCCTACAATGGTAAATACACATTGTCATTTATAGAAGGTACAATACTAACTGCAAACCTGATGTAAACTGTGAATTTTAGTGATAATAATGTATGAATATAGTTCCATCATGGGATCATGTCAAATTAAAAGCTTCTGAACAGCAAGAAAAACCACATGCATAGTCAAGGATAACCTACAGAATGGGAAAAAAATATTTGCCAGATATTCCTTGGACAGATAATACCTATAATTTATTCAAAAACTACAAAAATTAGATCCTCCCCCCAAAATAAAAGACCCAATCAAATAATGGTCAACTGAAATGAATAGACACTTCTGAGAGGAAGCACAAATAGTCAATAAATACATGAAAAAGTGTTCAACAAATGAAAACGACACTGAGATTACATTTTACTCCAGAAACAATGGCTATCATCAAGAAATCAAATAACAAATACTAGTGAGACTAGGGGCAGGGGAGAACGCTTTTACATTGCTGGTGGAAATATAAATTAGTACTATCATCACGGAAATCAAAATGGAGATTCCTCAAAAAACGAAAACTAGAAATTTCATTTTACCCAACTAGTCCATTTCTATTTACTTTCCCAAAAGAGTTAAATATATCATTTTCTAGTGATACATGAATACCCGTGTTTACAGCCACACAATTCATAATAATTAAATCTTGGAAGTAGCCTATATATCCATCAACATAAAGAAAATATGTTACTTATACACAGGGGAGTACTACTCTGCCATAAATATAAACTTGAGTCATTTGTGGGAAAACGGATGTACCTTGAGACCATAATGTTAAATGAAATAAATCAGACACACAGCATAACTATTTCATGATTTCTCTTACTTGATTTTTCTTTTTCGGTACCGGGGATTGAACTCACAACCTCGTGCCTGCTAGGCAGGCGCTTAGGCCACTGAGCCAAACTCCCAGCCCTATGATTTCTCTTATATGAGAAACACAAATTATAAATAAAGAACAAGGTAAACGATAGATAATAGGAAGTAATGAGATGGATTGTTCTCAAATGGGTAGGGGGATCAAGAGGTGAGAGTGGGGGTGGGAAGGGAGGGGTGGGACGTGAAAGAGAATTATGATGGGTTGTGTACGTGTACCAACTCCCCATGAGGAATGGAATTATTATATACTGCAAACACATACTAATAAAAACTGAAAAAATACAATTTTATCAGTTGCACAAATTTTCTGCTGTGGTGGGGGTTACGAGTAGTGGGGGAGGTTGTACCGAGTGGGGTGGCGAATATGAGAACTCTCTACCTTTTCCCCTCAGTTTTGCTGTTAACTTAAAACTACTTTAAAAAATAAAGTTTCTTACTGAAAGAAGAGTGGTTATTTCAAAATCCATGAGTCAAAGTCTGTATCCCAGCCTGGCTCAAGTCCATCCGCATACAGTGCCCTTCTGCCGCCTGACTTTGCCTTTGCTGTCTCTTCCCTGCCTCTTCCTGTCCTCAGGCCTCCAGGGCAAAACTGCCTCATGAGAAGGTGCCTCTCCAGCCGCTCCACCAGGGCAGCGGCCCTGCCCCACCTCCATCCCAGTCTCCCAGCTTTGTTTTGCTTCACAGCATTCATCACTACTTCACATTTATGCTACACATTTTCTTTCTTCATTCTCGATTCCTTTTATGCCACAGAACAAGTTTCAAAAGTAAGGGCCCTGATGCTGCTTGATGCTGTACCCCCGGTGTCTAGCACTCAGTAAGTACTCAAAACATGTTTGGCTGAAAGAGTGAATCTCTGTAGAGTAGTTTCCTCCTAGGGAATTTCTCTACAGATGCCTGTCCAGCTGCACAGAGAATTTTTCAAAAGATAGACAAGTCCATTTTGATTTTGTGGAGTCTGGCCCCGCTTGCCTCGAACCAGGCTCCTTCCTCGGTTCACTTTGGTGCTCCTCAGGGCCAGCTTTTGGTCCCTGGCAAGGACTGTGTCTTTCTCTCTATAGGACCTTTGCACGTACTCTTTTTCCTCTGACAGACAGCTCTGTCTTGCACTGCACTTTCACTTACCTTTCTTATCTCTTCTCAAGCCTACTTCTCTGGGGAAGCTTCCCCGACTGCCCAGTTTAGGTCAGATCCCATGTGATGTGTCTTCAGAAAGCCACATTCCTTTCACTTTGTAGTTACGTATTTACATACACATTGGGGTTGTGTGATTAATGCTTTAATCCACGGAGTAAATTCATGAAGGCAGAGATTGTGGCTGTCTTACAGACAGCTGTATTCCCTTCCCATAACACAGTGGTGAGTGCACATCAGATTCTCAATTCGTAAATGAGCATGACAAATTCTTCTGTTCCCAAACAGGTCCCAGAAGCATATTCAGAGAATATGAAAAAGTGACCCATCAGTCCATCACTAACCAAGTTCTCAGGTTAGAGAGAACAGGGAACCCATCCTGTCTAGTCCTACAGCAAGTTCTATATGCACAATTACTAGAAAAATAGAAGACAAGATTCTTGGGCTTTGAGGCATTGGTGGTTTTGTTGGGGATAATCACCTGCTTTTGTCACTAGCCACACAGGTAAGATACTACTTTTCAAATTAACATGCTTTTTTTTCCCCAACCATCTGAACTTAATTGATTATAAAGTTATTTTTTGATTAACCTTGAAAAAGAGAAACAGAATCACACTCAGTTTCTGAGATGGTATTATCTTTCCTGCATTTGTGGCTTATTTTAATGTTGACCATAATACCTTACTGTCTACAAAATGCTTGATGTGGCTATTTCATCTGAAAAAGTGGCTATTTCTGCAAGATGTGTCTTTAAACAATTTATTTTAAAATTTTATTGACTTTCATAAGAAAGGCAGTGTTTAATAATCTTTCACCAGTCCCTAAAATGGGCAGGGCAAAACCGTGGACACAAGAATTCACTCTGCTTTGTTTAGCTCCTTTTTGCTCAGGGCACACAGGTCACTTTCATGTGACTCCGGTCTCTGTCATCTCAGGGCAGACTCATCTGAAATTGAACTGCAGCACACACAGACACCTGCCAAGTGATCAGATACCCAAGCCCTTGGGTGCCAACAGTGTCACTGCCTACATTTTTGGGAAAGCATTAAAAAAATCCTCTATCATCTGAAGTTTGATGCAAATGGTGAGAAATTACCTACTCTTTTCCTTCCCTCCTTTCCTCTGTTTTATTAAAACCTTTTACTCAGTCATATAATCGCCTTTCAGTTTCCTGGATACCAGCTCTTCTGTATCAGAATTCAAAAATACAGATTTTCTGTTTACTGCTTTTAAATGAGATTTGATGGTATCCAAGGGCATATATAGCCTGTTTCATAATAGAAGGAAATGGAAAATATAACATTCACCTTATTGAAATCTGGCATGTGGCAAATTGGACTGGAATGTGCTTTTCTGAGGGGGACCCGCGCCTCAGGATCATTTAGAACACTTTAGAGTAGACAATCCCCAAACAACAATAACTGATGACTAATAATCTCTGAATATGAGCTTCCCTAAAAAAGGATAAAGTTCCTGACTGCAGATATGAGCACAGCTTTTTATTTTAAAGATAATACATTCAGACAAATATATTTAAGAATATGAAATGGACCACAGCAAACCACTGCTTTGAAACATACTACAGAAAGCACCTCCTTACCTTTCTTTTAACGAAGCTACCCTTAGAGTGAGATATATAGAAATGCAGTCCTGTGCATTTTTGATTCTTTTATGTACTTACTCTTGCCTCTTATTGCTTGTTAGTAAGGTCCCTTAAAAATCCATTAGAGACAAACAGTGAGCACCGTCTTAGGAGAACTGACCATTTTAAGGTTTTGGATGACTTATTTCATTTACAAGCAGACTACCCCTTCTAGATCTTCACACAAAATAGCCTAGGAGTTTCTATGTGCACACTAATTTTATTTAGTGCTATTTCCTTGTTAGGTGAATATTCATCTCACCTGTGGGTAAATATCAGTAACTGAAGATGAGGCAAACATTCTAAGGGACATTTTCTTCACTTATTTGTTTAAGTGGATCCAAGCTTTGTTTTTAATTTTATGGAGGAGTTCTTAAAAATAATATTAATGAATAATAAGATTTTCTGACATCCACCCTTTATTGGAACTTTGTAGCACATTAAGCTGTGGATTAATTGGGTAACACCTTTATCAGTGTTTGTGGTCATATGTCTGAATTTTGCTCCTTCTCTTGCCTGGGAACATACAAGAGCAGTAGGCTGATGCTGTTTTATTACATGAATTTGGAGAGGACCTGTTCAAAAGAATTTGTATGTCTTTCTTTAATCATGGTCTTTGGTTGCCTCTCATGGGTCACTGCCGATGACTGGAACCAGAAAATGTGTGGCAGGAAAGAGTAAAGAGGAAAACTCAGCTCCCGTATTATCTGCTTCTTTCAAATGAAATTCCCTCTTTGGAAAGATAGAAATTCCAAAGCACCAAGAAAAAAATCTATAGAAAAGTGTTCCCTAAGAAGTGTTCTTCAAAAAGGGGCCAGTGAATCATCTCAATGAAATGAGACATCAGGGGAAGCAACATTTTCTTATTTGCTCTTTTACCTTCTCAAAATCTATTTTAAAAAAGTTTTCAAATTCTTCTCTACCTCCAAATATTATAATTTCCTTCATGGAAAATTGTCTTAATCTATTAAAAATGTTTTGAAAACCTCCCCCAGAAACATTAAATGCGTGACCATTGTCATCGTGCTCCAAGCCTGAACCAGAAGGGTGTAGGAAACAGTTGGGGCACTGCTGGTTGGTCATCCCAATACCAAGGACAGATTTAACTACATTCAAATCTTCAATAAGGGAGCTTCATTTGTAATCAAGAATGGGAACACTTCTTGATGTTTACAGTGAATTGTATCTTATTTGAAGAAAACTCATCTCATGTGGGTTGATCAGAGAAAGATACAACTCACTAGCTTAAAAATTAGCTTTCTGCAAGTGAGGCTTCTTGATATGCTGTACAGATGGGAAGTATTTTCACCCAATCAAGAGATACTTCAAAGCAAACTAAAGTAACACTGATGGGTTCTTAGAAGATTTTATATCACCCTTTATGGAATTCCAGTGATGGGTCGAGTTTTCAAAGATTTACTTTAATATCTTTGTTTAACCTCTATTCATTTTTGTTCATGTGAATGAATACCAATGACTCCAATTTTTAAAATGCCCTTTGGCAGATAAACTCAACCCTTGTATATAAATACAAACAATGTTAGACCATCACTCTGCTTATGAATGTGTAACATTCAGTGGTTGGTAATTCTGAACCAGAAAGGTAGGACTCCCTGACTCAGGAATGAGGTACTGACCTGGGAATAACAGATTCTTTCATACCCAGAATGACACGTCTGACCCAACTTCAGAAAGACATTGGATTTGATATATTTTCCAGATATGATGATAGGTTTGCACTGGTCCATTTGCACTCCTTTGCCTGTCCCTGGCATGATCAATATCAGGCAATAATAAATGGCTGGCTAGGGTTAAGAATGTTATTTGTGACCTTGGCTCACCTCATATACAATTGTGCTATACCATAAGTGGTAAAGTTCCAATTCTTTTGACACCATTTTTTTACTGAAGTATTAGGAAGTATATGAAACTGATATTTTTATAAACCAAAAAGGTGCAATGTAAGTTTCTGAAAAAAAATCAATCTAATGCCAAAGGAATTTTTTAAAGGGTTGTTTCTTCATGTTCTTACAGTAATGTCAATCAGAAGTTTTTCTTGTTTGTTGTTTCCTCCTGGCTGTTTGTCTTTTTAATTTTAAATATTGCAGAAGTGGGTTTTTTTGTTTCTCTTTGTTTCTCAATTGCATAATTCATCAAGAGAGGTCCAATATACTTCTTTTATACCAATAAGCCACTCAATATAACACAATTTCTAAGGCCAAATCTTTCTTCAACAAGTTCTTAAGGAATCAAATGTGATATTGTTGTGCTGAGTGATCTTATGACAACAAGCAAATCTGAGTCAGCCAGATGACTGCTGGCATTCACTGAATGGTATACACAATCTCTGAAATAATAACTGCACGTTCACTGCAATCAATCTGAGTCCTTTCTTGTGGATTTATTAACAGTGAGTCATACAAATCTTCCATTCTTCACACATATCCCTATGCAAAGAATTTCCCAGGAAATTGCAGAAGTATGAATGAATTCCAAAATGTCAACTTAAAAATATACACTCAGTCCCAGGTCATCCCTGATAGGAAATAGCACTATCAAAAGAAAATACTTTTTTTAGAGTAAAGATGGATTCGTGTAAGTTTGGAGAAAAACCAAGTCATTTAGTTGTATCTCCAACTAATTTTAACTCCTCAAATAATTCAAGGCAATAAGAAGTATGTGTTTTTGATAACTAGGTGCTTGAAGTAGTTCTGCAGGATTTCCTCTGCATTTCCACAAAATTAAAACTGACTGTGTAGTCAAACTTTCATACTTTAGGCAAAACTGAAACACACAAACACACACATATTTCTAGTAATGGAAAATGTATCTTTAGATTTCCTGCTATAGATTCTCTCTGTCAAGCTGGAAAATTGGTTCCAGCTCTCTTACATTAAATTCTCCAACCTGCATTTTAGATATATAGCAAAAGATACAACTGTGAAAAGGTTACTTTGATTGAGATTTATTGATTTTAGGTATTGCTATGCCCCAGGAATTATCTAAACCTTCATTATCTGAAACTTAAATTTGGATATAGAGCAATATTACTTTTATTGTTGCTACTTTAAAAAAGAATTTTAAGGCTAATCAAATAATTACAAACACTTTTGAAAGTGTCTGATTCTTTAAGGATATGCTCTTACCAAATGCTTGAACCCCTTTCCCCTCGATTAGCTCACCAATACACTCTTCTGATTTGAAGTGTGAAAAGGAATGGAAAGTGGAGTATGAGAAATAGGACCCTTGTAGCACCTAACCTGGGGGTCAGCAGGTGGGTGAATTTGATTTGGACCCCTGCACTTTAGCTGTATTTCTTTCTGGAGGTTGAACTGTCTGGCTTTTTCTGTTAGGTTGCAGCCTCTGAGAAGATGGAATGTCCTACCTGAATGCCAGGACCTTTCCCACAAAATATAAAAGTGAGCCGGGATGTCTGATAATGAAAGTAAGTATTACTTTCAAAAATTAAAATAATGGTCACATGCCTGCAACCTAAGTGTCTGGGACACTGAGGCAGGAGTATTGTTGTGAGTTTGAGGTCAGCCTGGACTATGTAGTGAGTTGAAAGCCAGATGAGTTACTTAGCAAGACCCTGTCTCAAATAAATAAATAAATAAATAAATTTTAAAAATGGAAAAAACCAACCAAACAAATAAAAAATGGAAAATATTTGTGATGAACAACATATCAAAACTATGATTAGACTTACATTAATTATTTTCCTTTACCCTAATTATTAATTATTCCTAAGAGTTGGGTGTGGTTTGAAAGTCACTGCTACTGATTGAGTCATTGCTTAAAATTTTACTCTGTGTTTTTCACTGCTGATGTTTGTTGGTTGGTGCTACCTTAAACTGTGGGCCTCCAGAGATCTGGTCTCTGGCCTTCTTGTTTTGATCTTACCTTTGTATTGTGCCCGGCTCACACTCTCTTTGGCTCCTGACCTCCTGACTATTTTTGCTGTTTTCTTTCTGTTCTCTAATCGCGAGGTGAAGGACTGTGTCTTCTGCCTAAATCTTGAGTACCTTAGGGCACAGTATTTGGGATACAAGTAGATGAGTGAAAGAACAATCTCTTGGAGCTGCTGCTTAGGACTTTCCTGTGTGATTACATGGGTACAAATGTCGCTGGCTGGACCCCCACCCCAGAGCCTGCTGCAAAACCACAGATTTCTTTCCAGGATTTTATGAACACTGGAGACATGAAATTGAAAACGTGTCATGAAGGTTTGCAGAAATCAGACAGCCAGTGGTTTTAGACACACTTAAGTAGGTTCAAAGGGAAATAACAAGTTGATTAAATATACTAAAAGAAAACTAAAATAATGTAAACTGTTTTCAAGATGATCTCTCTCACAGAAGACCTATAAAAAGATGTGGTAGTTTCTTAGTTTGGGATTTTGTACTTGTTTTTCAGTGACATCTGAGATTTCTGAAGTTTAGGGGGTTGGAAGCACTTACCTTCAATGGTGCACTGATCAGGAATTGGGATCCTCTTCATGATTTCTGTGGTGTATGCTTTCACTTTACTGAGGTTTTCCTTTAGGTGCAAGTAGAGCTTATCTTGATATTCTACAGGATTTGTGGTTGTCTCTGGAGCTTCTCCCTGGAGGTTTTCTTTAATAGTTTCTTCAACATTTCCTGATTCCATATGTACAATACTTGGGTGCAAAGCTGAAGAATTTCTCAGTTGTGCTCCATGGGTGTCTGTCTTAAGGGGCAACTTGTCACTTCCAGGGCTGAGTGGGTCTATTTCTGAAAGAGAGACACTGACTGGTATTCCTGTGCTCTCTTCATCTTCCCCGCAATCTGAACTTACACCCTTCGTGAACACAGTATGCAAAGCCAAACTTTTTGACCTATAACACAAAAAAGGGTAAGTTAAAATGGTTAAAGAAGTTGAATTACCATTCACTGGCAAGGAAAAGAATAATGACACTGGGACATGAATAATAGTAGGCCCTCCTCTGGAGTGTGAAAATGTTAACAGGCTGATAAAACATAGATCACCAAATTATGTAATAAACCAAAACTTTGAAAAATCTAGGTACCTCCAAAACCAAAGGTCTAAAAATTGATTTCATGTCAGAACTGGCTGTGCGATAGTGGACTTGCATATGTTTATTCTTTCCCTATCTTTGCTTCTAATTTTTTAAAATCAAGAATCAAGAGAAAATACTGACAGTCATTCTCAATATTGGCATACCTATGTTCCAAAACTGTTTTTAAAAAAGTAAGCTGTAAACCGGATGTAGCGGTGCACTCAGGAGGCTGAGACAGGAGAGTTGTTGCAAGGTCGAGACCACCCTGGGCTACAAAGTGAGTTCAAGGCCAGCCTGAACTGCATAATGAGACCCTGTCTCAAAAATACAAAATAAATCAATAAATAAGCTGTAGGTTTGTCTTTGATTTGTATTTTCCATTTAAAATAGTGAGCTTCTTTGGATGATAAGAGCAACGTGGATAGTGGATACCTTATTCATGAAAAGATGGAACTGTAGGTGGCCCTAGGTAACAGATATGTATAAGGAGCACCTCTAACAGCATGTTAGTAAAACCAATTGCAAACACGAAGTGCGTACTTTAAAAAACTAACTGAAGAAAATTTATACCTGTTAAATCGAATGTTTTTTCTTTCTTCCTTAGAAACATGGCCTAAGCTGTATCTCCTGATAGATCCAGGGGTAATGCTCTCAGCATTTATTTTGTCTTCAAAAGCCTGAATTTTAACTTGGAGCTTTTCATGGTCTTCATTTTTAGCTACTGCGATGTTGACTTCTCCTAGTTTCTCAGGGAGTCCAATATCAGTACTGGTTCTTCCCCTAAAGGAACAGAAATGATTGCATTAGATGGTAGGCTTATATGCCCTTTGGAACAGCCATGCTATTCATTTAACTATCTCTTACTCAGAACTGAAACTTTGCTAGGTAATTTTTGTTAGTCATTTAACAAGTACTTATTGAATATCTGCTACATATATATCTTTGAAATTGCTTCTATATCTACTCTGCCAGAAGTTTAGAACCATTGGGGTTTATGTCAGCTTTTTTTAATTAGAAATATTTTTTGAAGATTTCAGAGAATAAAATGCAATTTTTATAGCCATCTATCATGCTCTTATTTAGAAACTCTCCAAAAATATGACTTTTATATGAAATTCATGCCAGGCATTTTAAAGAAAATTTCTATGTGCTGGTACATTTGTATTATAATTGATAGAAGAAGAACATTTCATAAGGACTCTAAATGCATGCGTTGTTAATTTATAGAAATCACTGCAGCCCTTTCACCATCAACACAAGCAACATCTTTCTGAATTCTAAAATGTTGGAAAAAGGCATTTTTTTCATGAAAGGTATTAATAGTTCCATTAATAGTTCCAAATATCTTTATCGAATCATTTATATCACTCTGAATCATTAAAATGACCTTCTTTGGGGCAGGGGCAATGTGTGATGTAACTTTGGGGCCCCCCTTAGGGATCACATTGCCCTAGATAGAGTAAAAACCTATGGAAAAACTGTAGAAATAGCTCTGTGATGCTCACTGAGTAGTGAACAATAATAGGAAAACAGCATGCATTTGCTTTTTCTTATCCTTCTTCTAATACTGAGCCATCCTGGAGCTATTTTAATTTTTATTTAACCACTATCAATTATAACAGTGTTAATATTAATTATTTCCTTATAGAAACAAGGGTAAAACTGACTGTTTTTATTATTTGTACTTCTAATATTATATATGTTTGACTGTTTTCCCTTCACACCAACCAGTTCTCCAATTCTAGACACCAACTCTGTGTTCTACTACTACATTCAATAGGGACACGATCCAAAGTTAGCATCAGACTCTGAAACCTGCCCTCACTTTTTTTTTGTAATGGGGATCAAACTCACGACCTCACACTTACTAGGCAAACGCTTGAGCCGCTGAGCTAAATCCCCGGCCCCTGCCCGCACTTCTTCAGATGCCAATTGCTAAGATGGAGTCTCCAGGCTGCTCACCTTTCTGTCCTACTTGGTTACAAAGTCAGGGGTTTTGCTCACACATGCCCTCCCCTTTGGTTCAGTAATTCACTTAATGACTCACAGGACTCAGGAAAACACTTACGATTACTGGTTGTTATACAAGAGAGACCTCAGGAAGAGCTGCATGGGACGAGCATGGAGCAAGCTACCCATTCAGCACCTCAACTGGTTCGCCAGCCACAAGTTCTCCCAGGCTCATCATTAGGAATTTTAATGGAGGTTTCATCACATAGGCATGAGTGATCAAATCACTGGTCATTGATGTTAAACTCAACCTCTAGCTCCTGTTTCTTCCCCAGAGGTTGGGGAATATGTAAGCAGGTAAAGTAGGGGATAGGGGTACACATTCCAAACCTAGACTCATGTCCTGGTCTTTCTAGTGTCTAGTCTTCATTTTGAAGCTATTTAGGGCTCCCAGGTGACCAGCTACCTCATAGCACTCCTCAGCCTGAAAATTCCAAGGGGGTAAAATTGCCATGCCAGGTACTGGAGACAAA
>RJWM01004191.1:0-104264 GCA_004363535.1 Dasyprocta punctata
TGATCAGAGCATTTTTCTTTTTTAGATCTGCAGAGTCTAAGCAAATGCCTGGCTGAATCCCATCTTAATTAAAAATAACTGTGTCCAGTTTGGGGTGTGCAGAAGTGAGATGAACTGTTCTTGGAAGGAGTTCAGAGTAGGATATAAAATATGAGTAAGGTAACTTATTTCTTTACTTAGACAAATAGACAAGAGGCACCGAGAATTTTTGAGGAAGACAGAATTGCACAGGATAAGTTTAAAAGCAATTCTGCACATAAAGCCTTCATTTAAAGAGTGACAAATGGGTATCTATTTTCTATTCTCAATGAGGACTGAGAAAGAAAAGATCCTGATTCGCATTTCATCACAAGGCATGTGGGTCAGACGTTACAGTATGCAACTCATGAAGTCAAGAGGATTTCTTTCCTTTTTTGTCTTTGGAGAATTTTATAAAATATGCAAGTTTCATATCACTAGTTTGAAAATATGAAATCCAAAATACTCCAAATCCAAAACTTTTGGAGTACTGACAGGATGCCACAAATGAAAAATTTCATATCAGGAAACTGTTCAATACACAAAATCATTGAAAATACTGTTATAACATGACTTTTAGGCTATGTGTGTGAGATGCATACAAATCACAAAAATAAATTTCACATTTAGACTAGGATCTCATCCCCAAGGTATTGTGTTACATACATACAAATACAGTGATACCTCTGCTCATGAACAGTTCTGTTTGCAAACAATTTGGTTTCCAAACAGAACCACTTGGAAAAATTTTGTTTCTCTTTGCAAACTCTAGAACAGGTGACAAACATGATGATGGCCATCTTCCCCACACAAACACAAGCGTAGCCATCTTTTCCAAATCCTAGAACACATTAAGTTCTATGAGGTACACTTATTCCAAAGTCTAAAAAGCAATCTAATTGTGAATTATGCACATAATCCCTAGTGTTCCTGATGAAGGACCTTCAACCAGTATTGGCTACTTGATGTTTTGAAACAGAAGTTAGAATTCACTTTCAGAGTTGTCCAGATGCCTAGAAGGGACCTATCGCTATTGATTACATTGTTTGTTAAGATCTTTTCTTTTTCTTCCCAGAAAGTTGGTGTTTCTCAAAGGAAAACTATGGATTTGAAATAAAGCATTAGCCTTTTCACAGACAGGTTCTTGTGATAACACATAGTTGTTGCAGAATCTCAATGTCACCAATTTCAGAGTTTGTTTTCCCCTATGCTCCAAATTGTCAGATGCAGTGTCTAACAAGATTTTGTAATTCCTTAAAATGTTGTTATGTAGTTCCTCTTCTTCTGTTTTGTGGTGCTCCTCTGGGTTTGTCAGCCTCTATCAAAAAAACAGAACTCTCAGCTTTCCAGTGATGCAGGAAAGGAAAGCACCAGAAGCTGTATCAGGACAAGGCCTGGCCCAGCTTCCTGCCCTCAGCCCCAGCACTGGGAAGACAGCACACAGCAGACCCTGCCTCTCAGACTTGGATCCTGTGGACGGCAGGAGCTTGAACCTTGGACCTGGCGGTGGCTCACACATGCAAAGAAGAGGGTACCTTGGGCCACAGACAGAGTAGTCACTTCAGTCCTTAGAGGATTCCTGCCTGGGATGGACCTGAGGATAGAGATGTCACCCAGATGACTCTCACAAGTCCCCCACCTCCTGCACTCCTTCACCCCCTCAGGCCTTTAGCCCCTATTCGGTCATGTTCCCGACTCTGAACATAGAGATACAGAGAGACAGCGTCAGACAATTGGTGCAATGCTCAGTCTGTAGAATGGGCAAAGGCCACCTTCCTCTCCACCCACCCAACTCATGACTGGCAGAAAACAGGTGGTCAGTAAGGGCTGGGGACAGCCCCTCCCACAAAAACTACTCTGCCACAGACCGCGCATGGATGTCATGGGAGAGAAGGGTGTCATGGAAACCAAAATGACACCAAGGTGCTCAACATCTCAAAAGTGTAAATTAGAAGAGCTTCAAATAAAAACAAAGTCCTGTGAGGCATCCATGGAAGGAAAAACAAAAGGGGCATTGCAAATGCCAATGGGACATTGCCTATCAGTCCCTCACCTAATTCCACATGCAAATGTACAAATCAGTAGAAAAGCAGCCTGCATTTCCATAATGTTCATTCTGCATTAAGCTGAGGAGTATAATTCCCCACAGCTGCACCTGCTCAGAGGTTGCCTTATGCTCATGGAACCCAGGCTGCTTTTTTTGTGGGATCTCAGCCACACCAGCAAAGCAGCAACCAAGCTCAGGGGTCCCACTCTGTACCCACATGCTTTACAGTTTGGGTTGGTTTCTGGTAGTGTTGGGTGAACAGTTCTTTCCATGAAGAGGTTTTCATAAACTTTCCCATGGAAGTGCAGTAGGAAATACTTTACAACAAAAAAGGACTACATACTTTTTTGGATTGTTAGTTGAATGTATAAACCAGGCAGAGAGGACAGACAGAGGGAGAAATAGCTCTAACCTCAGAATTAACATGTCTGGTTTCTTACACTAGAATAATTATAAGCTTGCTGCATCCATAAAACTCAGAGAGATCTCAGGACCAGCTCCAAATTTCATCTGTAAATTGAGTGTGTGTGTATGTCGGTCTGTGTGTTTGTGTGTGCGCTGTCTGAGTATGTGTGAATGATGCCCGGGCCTGGGGAACAGAGGTGATCACATCATAACACTTAAGAGCCGATAACCTGGAGTCAGAGACACTAGGAGCTACTGTAATGCAGTGATATCTGGGCGGCATGAGGAAGGACCACAGAAGCCCTTGTGACCGTGGCCTGAGTGGCCACAATCAGCACAGCTGTGACTTGGCTGCATCCACCTGTGTGAGGAGAACTGCCAGAGGCCACAGGAAAGATACTCACGTAGGGAACCTGCTGAGCAAGGACTATGGAATTAGGCCCTGGGAGTGAGGGGAGTGAGAGGCAGAGCAGAAACAAGAAACAAGCCAGGGCAGTGGCCTGAAGGCACTTTGGCACCATGCAGAGAACCACAAGACACCTCAGCCAAAGAGGAGCGTGGGGAGCTGAGGGCTTGGTTTCTTGCCTAATGGACAGGACAGTGGATGCTCCAGGGCAGGAAGTCCCAGTAGGGCCCAAGATGCAGTCAGAGGGACAGCGGGACAATGTGCAGCCACCAGCAGCCTTGTCAACTCTACCTGCTTCCGAGTAAGCCTGGCCTGAACCCTAAGTCCAGGTCCAGAGCCAGCTCTTCAGGGACTTCCCCCCACTGCCCTTGACTCCCTTTATGTCCCTGCCTACTTCATTAAGATTTCTCAGCAGCGAAGCTCTAGAAAATGCTGTTTGCTTTTTTTCCCCATTCTTATGAAAATTGTTCTTTGTACTCCCAACCGTATCAAACACCACATCTTTTGCTTTCAAGAAAAACACTTATAATGTACCTTTCAACAGACTTTAAAGTTTGCATTGCTTTTAGCAAAACATATTTCACATTATTAGTGCTTAACCGTGCTAGTGTGCTTCTGCCCAAACACTGCCATGCATCTTTCCAGGCTGCTAAAGAGAAGAGAAGACTCACACACCAGGCATGCTGACTGTCAGCCTTGCTTGGCTAGCCAGGATAGCATATTTCATCGTGGTCCTCTAGAAAAATGTCCCCAAGAGGGCTTAAAAAGGATAGTAAGACTTAAACACCACAAAAAATGTCACTTTAAACCCCAGTTGGCTCTTGGTGGGTGGGCATCTGGTTGTTGATGTTGTTCTTGCTACTCCTTAGATCATTTTCCTCCTCATTATTGATTAGAAAAATGTCCCCAAGAGGTGTGCAGCACTGCCTACACACTCACATTCAGGACCAGAGAACTCTGTGGACTCTGAAATTCCTTCATGCTCCACTGGCTCCTCCCCAACCCCCGGGACCTCAGCTTCTCTTTCCCTAAAGATTGGCTCGCGATCTGGACTTACTCCTGTCTGCAGCACCCGCACTCCTCCAGCACTCCCCCACTTCCACAGCCCAAGCTTCACTCCCTTTTCACTTTGGAAAGATTTGCAGTGAAGATTTAAAGAAAATTGTTATCCGGAGTTATACTTCATGTTTTGCCATCTTAATACCAAGCCAAAGTAATAAGAAAACTCTTATCTTGATCATGGCTTTACAGGGACGTTTCGGGTTTGAATTACTTTGCCAAAAAGAAAGAGAATTATCCACTGCAGTATGTTTTAGAGAATGTATCCCATTTTTGTCTTCTTTTCTTTTTCTTTCTTTCTTTCTTTTTTTTTTTTTTTTTTAGTTCAAGCCACCTTAATTCCCCATAGACACTTAACAACAGTGTTTTGTCCTAAAACTTTCAAGGCCTCTGGGTAAAACAAAAAAAGATGATTCCATGTTCCCTGAAAGACAACCTTCTGGCAAGATTCTCCTAATAATGAAGACTCAACAGACTCAAGTTCCCAGGCACTTGGAATGGCTCTCTCTGTGTGTGCATGCGTGCATCTGTGTGTGTGTCCTCTCTCCAAGGCTCCATCCTTAAATCTTGTACCTAGAGTTGATCTCACAGATGACTCCTTTCAAATGGGAAATATTTTCTGGAAAGCTAAGGATTCTGACTTTTTTGTATTTGATATTTCTTCCACTACATTTAAATAATTTGGAGAGGTCCTCTAAATTCCCCCATTCTGTGAAGTTCAAGACTCCCGCTATGGAGCTAAATATCCTGACTCAGGGTTAGACCAGTGCCTGCTCCTCTGGCAGGCACTTCTAGAATTGTGGTGTCAACTTGAATAAGAAATGCCCTGCTGATTGGTTTAGCACAGTGTCTGGATGATGGACGTAGTGAAGACTGACGACAAACCCTGGGTGTGGGTGGCACCAACCAACAGGTTTGTATCCCGCGTGGAATGAAAAGGGGGAGAAGAAGGAAGTCTCGCTTTTGTGTCTTTGGAGGAGCTCCAGTCTTGGCCAGCATCTCTGGCTGTCCATCTCCGGGCTTCCAGCACACACTCTTCACTCTTCCAATGCAGACTCTTCAACTTCCTGATAGGAGCTCCCATGAAACTCTGCAGTGAGTGCCAGGCCTTCTACTTTGACTGGATCCTCCAGCTCTCCGGTGCACAGATGGCCATTCTGTGTTTTTCTACTCAGATTCTGTAGAAGGCACTGTAAGTTCACCTAGAAAACCCTTTATGTACATTTTATATTAAATTTGTTCCTCTGGTGAACCCTGACACAATGTTACTTGATAAATAAAGGAGAACTCTGAATTAATTGAAGTTCTAGAAAGAGATTCAGAAGAATTCACCCAAACGTTGCCTCTCATGGGGACACAGGCAAAGGGCTCTGGCCTTGGGTAGGATCAGCCATATCTCCAGCAATAAAACCACTGGAGGGTGCTGAGTACCTGCTCTCTGGCTGAGCTGGAGGAGAGCTCCTGATCCATGTTAAACCAGCGTCTTTCTGAGCACAGGGCCCCTGAATTCAAATGTCACAAATGACCCCAGGACTAGGCTGGATGATAGCTGAAGGACAGAGTGTGCAGAGAACAGAATTGAGCAGCCTGGGAGACCGCAGAGAGATGGAGACGAAGGAGGAAGGCAGGGATCCCTTCTTGCTGGGGTAGGCTGGCGTTCTGTGCAAGGGCTCCTGTTGGGATTTCCGATGCCCTCTCCCTTTCCACACTTATACTCCTGGGCATTCACAATTCCAAATCAGGAAATGGATTTTGGCCTCTGAAGCTGAAAGATTTTACCTAACCCACACTCTTCTTAATTTTGCTTAGTCAGAGATGAGGAAACAACGTTAAGTTAAAAATATTCTTTGTCTAGGAACTGAATCTCTGGAAACACCAAGCCCAGGCCAGGCATTCCTGCAGGATGGAAGGAAGCCGCTACTGGACAGCATACAAGAGTGAAGGCCATGCATCAGTACAACCAGAACCAGTGCCAGAGTCCCCAGAATCCAGCCCAAGACCCAGCCCAAGAGCAGCAAGGGACATACAGATGCACTTAGTCCTGGGTGACTTAGTTCTGGGTGATGGTATAAGAAGCAGAAAATGCACCAAGTTGCCATAGGATTGATTCTTCCCCAGTGCTGTCTGTGGGACCTCTAAAGAGTATGTTTTGGATTCTGCTACTCAGCTAATTTGCATTGAAAGTCTGCAAAGCCTGCTAGATGTAGGCCTGAGCCAAGACTCAACCCCCCCAAGATCTCTGCAAGCTGTGAGTATCTCTTGCTATACCATAACCTCCCACAGAGAAACTAGATTCTGCCTGTGACCAGTGTTGCTGTTTATTTGAGCAAGGGTCAACAGAAATCCAAGGGGATTCTGCCCTATGGAAATAATATTTAAATAAAGAGCAAGTAACTACAAAGGAGAAACACATAACCATGGACTGCACATTTTGTTTAGCCTGCTCATTAAAATATTTATTTTGGGTCAGTCTAGGTTACATAGTGAGTTCAAGGCCAGCCTGAACTACTTATTGAGACCCTGTCTCCAAATAAACAGACAAATAAACAAACAAAAATATTTATTTTGGAAATGTATATGCCTTTAATTTCTTCTAGAAGTAAACCTACTTTCTTCTGTGAGTCAGCTCAAATCAAAGCAATGTATATTTGCACAAAGTCTAACTTCTAAAGGTGCCCTAATAGCTAAGTCATTTTTGGCTTAGAAATAAGTTAAAATAACTTATTTAAAACACACAACATAGTACATAGGATTGTAGTTTTCCTCTTTTTATAAATTTCAAAATGCTTTCACATGGCCAAATGGGCATCACTAAATCTTGAAAATAACAGTAGGAGATCATTTCACACACGAGAACAACAAAAGAGTGAAGAAGCTCGGGGATACTAAATTCCCTGATCAAATTCATGCAACAAACCCATTGAAATTTACAAAGTGACTACCAAGGGCCTGGACTGACAGATTCCCATATAAGCATCCAAATATCGTGCCTCAGTTCAGAACATGAGCAGCACAGATTCACAGGCACTTTCCAGCTGCTATTATACACTGAGGTCAAAGCTCCCTGCTTCTCAGCTCCTCCAAATAATTCCAACCTATTTGTGGATATTACAAGCTATGATTTCCTAGAACATGTTGCTGTACTGCTTCCAGTTGTATATGCTTCCATCTTGGTGGTCTTCACAGAACCACCTCTTGCAAGAGAGGCCAAAATCATTGCACAGGAGCTGGCACAGTAGTTCTCATGTGGAGGTGCACATTGGATTTTTGGAGTAGGTTTTATAAGGCACTGATGCACAGATTCAGATCTGGTTAGTCTGATGTGGGGTGAGCATCAGTGTCTTTCTGGATCCTCCCTAGGACAAACTAACACATGGCTGAGAACGTGGGTGCCAGAGGAATGGTTCCAGTCCTGGAGTTCTATGCATGGCTTCCATTTCTTACCTTTTCTCCTTCAGAGAGAGTTTCTGGAAGCTTCCTGCATACCATGTGCCCTTCCTTCATAAGTAGTCATGGTCACAAGGTCAAGTGCAAATTTCAAGGCTGTCAGACTCCTGCTCCTGATTATAATGAAATGACAGAAATGGGAGCTACTCTTCCTTCTACCATATGACCACTGGGAAAACACATAAAATGATGGTTGCTACACTGTGACAGTAGACCCTATAAGAGAAAGAGAGAGAGACAGAGTGAGAGAGAAAGACAGAAAGACAGAGGCAGAGAGAAAGAGAGATTCCTGAGACATGGGAACCATTCACTGGGCTTGTAACTGCTCCCAGCTCATGGCCTGGAGCAAGTTTCTTGCTTAAAATGAGATGTGACATAAAACCTGGTGGCTATGTGATCAGTGACCCAGAATCTAGAGTTCAAAGAGGTCAGTGGAGCTGGCATCAGTAGAGTAGGTGATAGAAAGAGTCCCAGAAATCTTCAGTGTGTTCACTTGAGTCTTCAGCTGAGCGTGGATCTATGCACAAGGCTGAGTCACAACACGTCAAAATGTGTGCGCTAACTGGACCACTAAGTGGAGATTTGCAGCAGTTTCCCTAAGGCAGGAGCTCCCATATCCTGCTAAAAGACAGCTGTGAAAAGCCCACAAGCAATCTTAGCTAATGTTCTAGGACTGGATACTTTCCCCTAAGATCAAGAACTGCACTGGGATCTCACCACACACATTTCTATCCCTCACTGTCCTGGCAGTCCAGACCAGTGTAACAGGGCAGGGAAAGAAAATAAAGCTGGATAAATCAGAAAGAAGTAAGGAAAACTGGCTTCATTTACAGATAAATGATCATCTCTGCAGAAAATTCTAGAATCTATGAAAAAGCTATGAAAATTAATGAATCAGTTTAAAAAACTGTACAATAGGAAGTCAATGTATAAATGTAAATTATATGTGTATACTAATAGATAACAAGTGGAAATAGGGAGCAAAAGGTTTTTTTAAATGTATAATATTATTAAAATATGAACTAAACTATATACTTTTTAAATGCATAGTATTTTTACATGGAACACTATAAAGCAATATTGAGTAATTCAAAAACATCTACATAAAAGAATATATATGTAAATATATTCAACATCACTAACATGGGAAGTCTCCCAAAAATGATTGATAGTCAATGCAACTCTAATCAATATTCTAAGTAGATCGTTTTAGAAACTGACAGGGTCATTCTAGCTTTGGGGGGACTCTCCATATTATTTATATAGTGATTGTACTAGTAAACACTCCCCAGCTATGTAGAAATGCTCCTTCTCCCCCACACCATATCCTTGCTTATCATTTGTAATTATTTGATCTTTGATTTCTTGATGATGGCCATTCTTTCTGGTAGAAGATGGAATCTCAATGTTGTTTTAATTCACATTTCTCCCACATTTCATCACACATTTATTGGTCATTTGCACTTCTTCTGAAAACTGTCTATTCATTTTGACTGCCTATGTTTTAAAAAAAGATATATGTTTCCTAGAATAACCAAAACAACTTTGAAGAGGAAGAAAATCTGCGGATCTAAGCTTTCTGATTCCAAGATTTTTTAAAAGTGACATTAAGCAAGACAGTGCAGTACTACTGTAAAGGTACTCGTCTGACAGATCGACCGGACAGGACAGATTCAGAAATGGACCACACATTAACAGTGAAATCATTTTCAAGAAAAATACAGCAAAAGCCTCTCATTAGGAAATCATCACCTCTCAACATACTGCACCAAAATGACTGGCTCACCACACAGCAAAAGAAAGAGCCTTGGACCTCACTTCTTACCATTTATGAAATTGAGCATATGGTAAATTACAAAACTAAATGTAAAAATTTAGACCAAAATTTCTAAAAATAATCAGGAAAAAGAATAATGACTTAGATGAGACAAAAATGTCTTAAAAGGCGCATAGAAAGCAAAATCATGAAAGAAAACAGTTGACGAATTAGACTTCATCAAGATTAAATGGTTTTGATCTTCAAATGACACTATTAAGGATGATAAGATGATAATCAAGCCACATACTGGAATAAACTGTAAAAAATGTGCAGTTTTGAATCATACAAATTTAGAAGTCTTACAATTCAATAATAGGAAGGCAATGGCCTAATAACAAATTGGCCTAGGATTTGTATAATCTTTCTGCAAAAGACTTTATAGATGGCAAATGAGTACTCAAAAACGTACTCGACACCATTTGTCACCATTTGCCAGTTTCTCACAAAGTTAAAATAGACCGATCATTTGAGCAGCAGTTCTGCTCCTAGGAATTTTCCTAAAAGAAATGAAAATGTTATGTTTTCTGGATTATCTGTACCTGAGGGTTTACAGCTTTATACAAAATGGTATGAAACAACACAAATGTTCTCCAGTTGTCAAATGGAGAAACCCAACTGTGATAGGTACACAGAGCAGAATCCCGCAACACAGCAAGAAGGAGCTAAATGCTGAGAGGTCCATCACAGTGACAGATGCTGACAGTGTCCCCCTGAGAGAGGCAAGACACAGGAGGGGTCATGGAGCAGGTCCCCATGGACAAGCACTCGGAGAAGGAATGGAAAGTAGAGCACGTCCTTTGATCCAGGGGCCAGGGAACAAAGGAAGGCACTGCCTGGAAAGGGATAAAGGGATTTGCTTTAGGGATGCAAATGATTTATGTCATAATTGTGATGATGTGTACATAACTGTGCATTTTTTCAAAACTCATCAAATTGTACTCTTAAATTGGAACAGTTTAATGAATGCAAATTATACCTCAATAAAGATAGCAAAAAATGGGTAAGGAAAATGAAAGACAAACAGAAAGAAGTAGAGTAGGAGCTCACTTACAGTGCAATGGAAGAAAAATATCTCAGGGGGAAATCTTAGCCACCAAAATGCCCTGACTAGCGCGTCTTTCCATCAAGTCAGTGGGGGGGGGGGTTAAGGTAATTTGATGGATTGACCTCAGGAACACTATGCTTTCATTGCAAGCAAAGTTCAAACACTATCAATAGAGCTTGAAAATGAAGAAATTAACAACAATAAATTGAATGGGAGTTTCAGCACAGTAACACTTAGCAATGAAGTTGGATGCACCTTGACATCAGGGGCCTTCTGGAAGAAAGACCTCCCAAAGGCTGCACCTTCCTAAGAGAAAGGATAATACTAACCACGGCTCTTGAAATTAACCAAAGCTGGTAAAGATTTGAGAAGAGTTTATTCAAGAAAGAAAATGACTGGATCTTAGCCAGGGCAGAGGGCTTCATGTTTTAACAACTCACTGTGACACAGTCCTTCTCCCTCTAGCAGGGCAGGTGACAGTTACTATGTGACCCAAGGAGTCCACTCCTGGGTGTCCACCCAAGAGAAGTGGAAGTATGAGTCCACACCAAAGCCTGTATACAAATTCACAGCAGAAGTGTTTGCAACCACCACAAAGTGGAAAGAAGCTGAACGTCCACAAAGGACAGATAGACAAACAAAATGCGTTGTATCCACACTATGGGATGATGTGGTCCACAGAACCAGGAAATATTGACACACACTATTCAGCATGGATGGAAACACCATGCCACATGAAAGAAACCACACACTGTAGGAAGTCATATATGTGAAATGTACAGGATGACATACCATACTATGAATATGCTTATAAGCACAGATTTTCCATTTGATGTGAGGAAAATACTCTAAACTTAGATCATGGTGTAGGTTGCATGACTCCATAAATATTCTAAAGGCCAAGGAATCATATACCATAAAAACTTATCCATGTCAGCCCAGCATGTTGGCATATGCCTGTAACCCCAATACTCTGAGAAGCTGAGACAGTAGCATCACAAGTTTCAGCCCACCCTGGGCAACTTAGTGCTTAGCAAGACCCTGTCTCAACAAACAGTCAAACAAACAAATAGGGACTGGGGGTGTCCCAGTGGAAAGGCTGTGGGTTCTATCCTTATTACTACAAAAAAAATGGTTGTTATGTATTAATGAAAAGTCTGCCGTTAAAAATCTTATACTCATAACTACAAGAATGTGTAGTCTCTGATAACCTACTTAAATAAAAGAAGACACAGCAAAGTTGTTAGAATGGTAACTGTAGGGGAGAGGAAAAGGAGGAAGGGACACAGTCAATTTGGGTGTATGGTGGTAGTACTGAGTAGGACAGAACCACAGGGAGCAGAGAAAGTTTAGAAGGGCACCGCATGCATTACTTCTGACATGCTGAGCACAAGGTCTCTGGGGGGTGCTTCCATTTAGAAGTGGGTCTATGCGGGAGGAAGAGAAAGGAATGGGGGATAAACAGGTGCCAACCTGAACAAGGAAGGGTAAGCTACTCTCCAAAACATCCTGCAGAAAAATGTCCTGCTTCTGAACACTAGGGACACACACACAGACACACACACACACACGCAGACATACACACAGACACACACACACAGACACACACACAGACACACACACAGACACACACACAGACACACACGCAGACACACATGCAGACATACACACAGATACACATGCACAGACACACACACATACACACCATATATGAATCATTTCTAATGCAGTTGCAGAGAGACTGTCAGCAACCCACATATGTGAATTTTTCCCACCTCATCATCTCCCAGCACAAACAGTTCCCCCCAGAGAGCACACTCTCATGATTCCCTTTCTTCCTGCTCTCATTCACCCTTCACATCCAATTTCTCACCAAGTTGGGATTACCTTGTACAAAGTCTCTGCACATCTCCCTCTTCTTTAAAGCTCTATCCAACTCCAAGGGTCTAAAAACACAAAACCTATTTGTGTGATTTTCTCCACAGGGAAGATGACCATCAGCAAGTTTGTATGATCAGAAAAAGTAACACCGGTTCCGTGTGAAAACTAGGGACACTTCTGCAGGAAAAAAACCCAGTTTCCAGGTTGGGGCAGCGGCATGTACTGTATTGCCACTCCTGTAACAAGGGCAGTATTGGAAATCAGGCACCAGAGAAGCATAAACAACTTTCACAGACTTTAAACTAAGCTCTTCACATCCCTGCCCCTGCAGAATGTTACTGCATGAGTCATCTCCACTCTTGGTGGCCAAGTGGATGTGGCCAAAGGAGAGACCAAAGGGTTAATGAGGGAAAATGAGAAAAATAACCGAACATTCAAATGGTAAGGGCAGCCAAGGGACACAGATGTGGAGAGAGCACAGTTGTGTCAAGACTGTGAGTGACGACCGGCTCTAAAATGCCCACCAAGGCAAGCATCAGTGACTGCGCATCCCCAGCTATTTTAGAGGATAAGCCGGACATGGTGGTACACATATGCCTGTAACCCCAGCACTCTGGGAAGCTGAGGCAGAAGAATCCAGGTTTAAGCCCAGCCTGGGAAATTTGGTGACTTAGTGAGACCTGGTCTCAAAATAAAAATTAAAAAAGGCTGAGGATGTAGCTCAGTGCAAAGATTCTGGTTTCAATCTTCTTACCACAATAAAATAAAATAAATTAAAATGAAATCCTGGCACACACAACTGGGCACCAGGTCACAAGAACAGCCTTGTAACAAGGGCGTTTCCCAGGCTACACCAAGGAATACTGAGACCAGCAGGAACCAGCACTTTTTCAGGTTTGCAGCTGGTGCTTCTTGCTCTTGAATCCAGCCATCTAAAGAGGAGATGCCACCAGACATGCCCATCTGAGGCCCGTGGGGGGACACGTGTGACTGCCTGGACCACACTAAGTGAAGAGGAGCTATCTCAGTCACATATTAAACATATAATGTAGTTAATGTATGTAAGTAAGGAGATGTCCTGTTTTGAGCATTTTTATTATAACACAGGAATGTCCACCCACGTGCCCAGCAGACAGAAGTTACTTGGAAAATGGAGGAGCAGCAAACTCCCTGTCCATGAGCACTTATTGCTCTGTCTTCTCACCTTCTCCCTTCTCTGCTCCTCTTTCCCTGCTATACTGCCTCCCTCCGGTTCTCATTTGCCACCACTCAGGGAGGCAGGGCCCTTACAATGACGAAGTCACAAAGTTTTGAAGTTATGAAGTCATTTTCCAGTTCAGTGCCCTTTGAGAAGAGTGATCAGAAACTCTTGGACAACCCACATGAAGGAGTAGATCGTTTGGGCCCCCAAATCAAAGGCACAGTTGAGTCAGGACTTAAAGGATGGGTAGGAGAATATGGACACAGAAATGAAAGAAGAGCCAAGGAAGACCAACATGAACCAACAGGGAAGTAAGAAAGTGCATGCTACATCAAGAAACTGCTGGTCATCTGACATCACTAAAAGGCAGAGAGCACTGAGGGTTAGGGAAAGAGCATGATGAGGAACAGTATTCAAAGGTGATTCTTCAGCTTCCATTTGGGTGTATGGTGGTACTACTGACCAAGACAGGACCACAGGAAGCAGAGAAAGTTTAGAAGGATGTGTTACTTCTGGAAATGTTGAGCCCGAGGTCTCTGGGGTGCTTCCATTTAGAAAAGTTTGTTCGAGACTGCAAGATAAAAACCAAGCTCACAAAGGGACTTGGACTTAATATGTTGTGTAAGGGAGGTGGCAGATTGAAACCAAAGGAATAGACAAAATCACATGGTGACCACAGGACATTAGGTAACGAGCACCAGTGAAGACAGGAATGCTAGAACACCAATATGCAATCTTTGGGCATAGGAAGGGAAATGCAAAAGAAAGGAACTATAAATTAAAATTTGCAGAGGAGGTGAGAGAGTTTTTCAACATGGAAACAAAGGGGAAAGCAAACTTCAAAAAGGAGGTGCTCATTAGCAACAGATTCTGCAGAAAATATCAAATAGGCTAAGGATTTAAGTGAGACCACTGGATTTCAAAAAAAGGCTATTTCCCAGAGCTGGCTTCAAAACTACTGTCGTGCAGAAGACATTTATCATCTGTGTGTCCCTGCCCCAACCACCTCCTTTTTTCAGGGGCCCTAAGACATCTTTTCATCTCCTTTAAGATCTAGCTCTCTGAAGAAGTTACACCCTGCCTGTCAGTGGTTCCTGTATTTGGGACTCAGTCTCCCCCAGAGATCTGGTGCCCCCAGCGTTCTGCAGCCCACAGCCCTGCACCTCTTCTGAGTGGTCTATGCTCAGAAATCCACAGTTTGGCCATGGATCTGACTCCAACAGTCACATCTGTGCACTAGCAGGTCACAGGGAACTTCAGAAGGGAGTGTGCCAGTCCCACCTTGCCTCATCTCCTGGCACCCCCCCCCCAGCCTCGGCCTGTGCTGCCCATGCACAGGACCAGCCCTTATAGGCAGAGGGAGAGGACAAAGGACTTCTATCCTCTCCAAGCTCCTCACAAGCCCATAAGCAGCTGCAACGAGGTGTGAGCTCTCATCTTTTGAATTTCTTACAGTGACTCAGCCTGGTTAGTTCAGTTCCTCTTTGACTTTCGAGAACAGAGACCTCGATAAAGGCTAAATAGCATTGTTCTTAGCAGCAGTGGGCCATCACTTCTCTAACCTTCCTGGGTAATCTTTTTATTCTGAGGCTTCTTAAAAATAGCTCAGAGCAATTTGCAAAGACCAATAGTTCTAAAAGGAGGTGTTAGGAATCATTGCGTCTATGAAAGCTCAAAGCCAGCAGGATTTTCCAGCTCTGGCATTAGCGTGCCTGCTATGCTCAAGGAGGAGGCTAAGGGCTGGAGTTCTTTTCCCTTTGGGGAGCCATCTGTGGGACCAGGGGCTTCTTTCCGAAGGAGATCAGAGGAGAAGTTATTGATGGCACAGTGAGGATGCACCCAGGGACTCTGCAGGCAGGAGATATATTCCAAGTTCTCCACATGGCACCGAAAGAGAACACACACATAGACACTTCTCCCTGCATATGAACACTCAGGTTGCTGAGGTGAGTTGTGGTCCAGCCAGTGATTCATAAGCTCTAGGAAGAAAACACTGCATTTATTTTCGGTCACATGATGATGTGCAGCCTGCTCCTGCTCTTCGATTTTGACTTCTCCTCACTCATCTGCCACCTCTGATCTCTACAATCATGAAAAGAGCAAATTCCTGCAGCTTTTCATACAGGAATTTTCCCTGACTCCTGTGGCGGGGGGGTGACTATAAAGAATGTGGCCAGTTTGGGTTTTTTATTGTTGCTGTTGTTGTTGTTGCTTTTTACATACTAAACTATGCCTACAAATTGCAAGATGATGTGTGTGTAAGGAAGTCAAGCATACTGTGGTGTGAACCAGCTGTCTGAGGGCGGGAGTTTGGTCACGTGCCTCCTTTGCTAGATTGGGCTCTGACAGCTCTGCCTCTCTTATAAAACTCTTGAAGACGTAGACAAGAACTTTCTTAACAAAACCTCAGTGGTACAAGAAATAATATTGAGAATCAACAAATAGAATCTGATCAAATTAAAAACTTTCTGCACAGCAAAGGAAACAACCAACAGCCTGAAGAGACAACCTGCTGAATGAAAAATATTGCCAGTTGTTGCACCGATAGAGGACTAATATCTAACATATAAAAAGAAATAAAAAAAAATGAGATCCCCCAAAGTGAAAGACCAAATCAAAACATGGGCAACCAAAGTGAATAGACACTTCTCAAAAGAGGAAGTATGAGTGGACAGTAAATACATGAAAAAACGTTCAACATCTCTGACCATTAAAGAAATGCAAACTGAAACAGCAGTGAGATTTCATTTCACTCCAGAAAGAATGCCCTCATGAAGAAATCAACCAATAACAAATGCTGAGGAGGCGGCAGGAAAAAAAGGAATCTTTCCCATTGCTGGTGGAAATGTAAGCTAATACCACCATTGTGGAAATCAGTATGAAGGTTCTCCCAAAAACTAAAACTAGAAATCCTATTTGACCCTAGCTATTCTCTCTCTCATATCTTCCCCAAAGAGTTAAAGACATTATATCACAGTGACCCATGCATATTCATGTTTATAGCAGCACAACTCCTAACAGCTAAACCTAGGAAGCACCTTATATGGCCATCAACAGATGAATGGACAAAGAATATGTGGTATTTACACAGAATGGAGTACTACTCTGCCAAAAAGAAGAATACACTTGATTCATTCGTAGGTAAATGGGAACATTTGGAGACCATACTATTAAGTGAAGTAAATCATACACACAAGCTCATGGTTTCTCTTATATGAGAAACACAAATTATAAGTAAAGAGCAAACTAAAAGACAGATAATAGGAATTAAGGAGATCTCTTTCAAATGGGAAGGGAACCAAGCATTGGGAAGGAATGGGAGAGGTAAGTGGGAGGGGTAGGAGACAAAAAAAGAATTAAGATGTGTTATACACATGTACCAACTCCCCACAATAAATGTAAACGTTATGTACTGCAAACATGTTCTAGTCAAAAAAAATTTAGCTGAAAAGAAGTCCTATCTTTAAGGGATGAACTTTTGCCACAAATTTCTGAGAATAACTGAAAGATTTTGCTGTAGGATTCCAAAGATTTGCAAAAGCATGTACCCAGTAGTTGCACTATAGTATGTACTAAAGGGACCGGAGTTCCTATTGATTGATATTTATAGTTCTTTTGGTAGAAGAAAATCAGTTTTATTACTCTACATTGTTAGCCTTTATGTACTTTAGAGAGCACATCTTAGTCCAAAAACCTGAAATCCAAAATACTCCATACTCTGAAATATTTTGAGTACAGACTTGACGCCAGAAGCAGACAATTCTGCACTGTGAAACTTGGCTTCAGGCACAAAGTTATTAACAATATTATGTAAGATTACCTGCAGGTTATTTGTATCATGTATATGTGAGACATAATCAAAATTCATGTTTAGACTTGGCTCACCTCTGCAGGACATGTCGCTACACACATGCAAGTATTCTAAAATCCAAAACACTTCTGCTCACAAGCATTTCGCATAAGGGATGCTCAGCTGGTAGGCCAACTCATGAAAAATGCTGGAGTCAGCATTGGAGAGGCTGATGTGTCTTCTCAGAGTCTCAGTCAACATGCTCAGTGTTTTAAAAAATATTCTACCAAACCAGGCGAGGTGATGCACAACAATAACCCCAGCACTCGGGGAGGCTGAGGAAGGAGAATGACAAGTTTGAGTCCCACCTGGGCAAAACTGTCTTTAAAAAAATTGAAACAGGGCTGGGGATATAGCTTGACATGAAAACTCTGGATTTAAACCCTAGTGATGAAAAAAAAAATCCTATCAGTAAAGGTGAGGGTAAAATGTGTATTTTCATGCACTATTGAAGGCATTATAAATTAAGAACTATACTTTTGAATATGATTGTCATTTTCAGTTTCAATTTCAAATTTTAAATGCTTTAAAATTTTTATTAGTATATGTTTCTCTGGGTTATTTTAGTTCAGTTTATTGGCACACATGTGTTGTATATAATGTTTAGAATCCTCATGTGGAGTTGGTACATATACATAACACATCCTAATTCCTTTTTCAACAGCAACAGAAAAGGAATCAGTTTCAATTTATGTAAGCTATCCCAGTCATCCTATTTCTCAGTACTGCTAGAGAAAGGCCAACATATATATCTGAAGAGGAATGGGTTCAGATGATCACTCAGCATTGTTGTCAAACCCAAACTCGATATTCACTTGCATGTCTGTTACAGGGATAGGGTTTAGGGGTTGCAGGAGGCCCACGCTATAGAACAGTATGCAGTAGTTTCAAAGGATGGGAATGCATGAGTTTATTCAAACTCAAGTCTATAAATAGATATCACCAAGTCATTTTGCTAAATAGCAAATTGAGAGAAATACTTTGGCACATTATTCATGAGAAAGATAATACAGAGCGCACCCCAAAAATGTATGTGCACTTCAGGAAAAGAAAAACTTGTATAAGTATTTTAATACTAACTTTGTTGAGACATCATGAGATTAATACAAGTTACCTTTGGCCTCTACAGTTACAAGAGATGCTCAAAGTGCTGGCCATTAGCTCGCAGACACTTATTAGTATGGTGACCTGCTGCCTGGGCAACCTTGGTCACTGAGATTGCTGCACATGTATTTTCAATTCCTTCTCTAAGGACCGGCAGTGTAGTGGGTTTTCTGTGACATGTGATATCCTCTAGGGTTCACCATATGAGGGTGACACCATCTGTTGAAAAAAATCACACAATGTTTCTTTTCCTAAAATGTGTGAATATTTTTGGTGGACTCTGCCTGTACATAATTCTATCTTTATGGATAAATATTTCTGGATATAGAAATGCATATTTCTGTGCATACATGTATACGAACATGCGTGGATGTACATATGTACACACATAAATGCACATACATCACACATAGAAAGATTGGTGATTTACAAATCAAAGAAAAGAGGGCAGAAGGCACTGGGATAAAGGCTGTAGGGATTCTAAAAAGGGCCTCAGACTAAGTCTAATTAGTTAATAAGTTACTAAGATAATGCACTGATGTGCTTTTAATATAATTTAAATAAAGTTATGAAGAGTTTAAATTACAATTGTACACATAAGCATCTTTGTTTCACACATTTAAGGCTCACTCTTGGAAAAGTTACTCAAAGAGACCAAGAAGAACCAAAAACAAATGAGTAAATATATTTTAAAAATTCCCTGCCCGTGTGTATCTACATTTGGAGACAGACGTGCACACACAGCATGACAGTGGGCTCCCCAGTGGCCTAGGCTCTGTCATGCCTTCCAGTGACCTCTGACCAGGCACTCCCACAGTGCCGGGGAGTTTACAGAGCACACACAGCGACATCAGACCTTAGACACATTGAAGGTGTGTAGGAGAATGGTATGCACACACGTGTGCACACACACACGAACAGAAAGGAATAAGCATCATACTACTTAGCAATCATGCCCAGAAGTGGGCTTGACAATGGTAGTGGGAGAAACGTCACCACGGTTGTGTTGCCAGCTCCCAAGGTGAGCTCACTGCCGTTCTCTCCTGGTGCGAATCACTTTGGGTGAAAGCGACAGCGTGCTGCGTCTGCAGGTGACCATGCTGTGTCTCCACACATCACATCCTTCTCGGGGCACTGCTGTGGAAATGGCAACAACTTGTGTCCCCCAAGATGGAGCCCACTCTTGCAGAGCATGAGTCACTCAGCTTCCTGCTCGGCACTGGACACTTCGGTTCATTGAAGACCTACTAATACCAGCATGGTACCACCGAAGGATGAAAGGGGCCATGACGACTGGTCAGAAGCCCACACCTACCCTGCTATTTATAACACAGGAGGAAAGGCCTGGCTTGTTGTCTCTACCTTCCTCTTACCCTGTGACCATCTGCACTGGAGCAGCCCAAGAATAGCTCAGAGCGGAGGCCGAATCCCCATTCCACCTTTGAAATATGCCCTAATTAATTTTTGCCTCCCCTGCCTTTCATCGGTGCATCTCTGAGCTTCCCACAGCAAGTGAACTCTCCGGTCCTCTGAACCAGCCCTCCAGCCAGGCAGGTAAGCACCATCTCTCCAGGTGTGGGCGCGGGCCTGCATGCAGAGCACATTGTGTGCCGAGTGCTGGACCAGAAGTTTCTATAGCTCTTTATGTCCATGGATGCAAAGGCTGACTTGAAGCCCGTGGTACAGGGGCCTCTCTCCACACTCCTCTGGATGAGAGAAGTGGTGGAGGGAGGATGGCCTCAGGTTGTCAAGGACGGAGACAGGTGAGCTGGGCCGAGCTGCGGCATCCGCTGCCTCCTATGCCAGAGACTGTAGCATTTAAAGAGAAATCAGGTGCCAGACTCCAGCCTGTGAATGTATCCCACACTCACCAAAGGCCCTGGCTAGAGCTTTGGGTGTTGCTGGGGCCAAGGAGGCTGGGCAAATTGCCTCCCAAAAAGTGACCTGTGCTGAGTGCCCACAGGTGGGACAGAGCACTGATTGTGACCAAGTTTTGTTTTTCTGATGACACAGCTGGACTTTCTGCCTCAGCCTCCCAGAGTGCTGGGATTACAGGTATGCACCACCACATCCAGTTGGTAACACTACTATTAGTCAACGTCTGCTCCTTCAGGGAATTGTTAGGTGTGAATGGGCACCCAAGGGCACCACTGTAGTTCTTCCTGCTGTATACACCTGGTGCAAAGGAAGACTGCAGAGAAGAGGCAATAAAGGGCCAGGTATTCTACTTCTTCAGTCTCATGTTGTCCTCAAGTTTAATAACTGTATTTGTGAGCCCATATTGGTTAAAATGTAGGCCCCAAAAATGTAGGTACTTAAAATGTAGGTATTTCCTGGGTTCAAATTCCTGCACATGTACTTACCAGTCAGGCGACCTTTCCAACGTCACTTGCCATCCCTGTTTCATACTCTTTGCTCTAAAAATAACAATGACAAAGGCTGCTCTGGTGATGAGTGTGAAGATTCAGCAACACATGTGAAGTACAAAATGGCACATAGAATCCAGTACGATGGTGATGCTGCTGCTGAATGCTCCCTGCAGCAAGATCCCGCTTCTCCATCCAGCCTCTGATTCAGATGTTGCCAGCACAGCAGACGCAGTGTCTCTCACAGTTCATCAGGACTTCCTGCTAGGTTGGCCTTAAACTGTCTTGGTCTCCTGTGTTCCTTCATCATCCTACCTATAGCAACAGAATAACAACCACTTCCTAATGCCCTAGAAATCCAGAGGGATGACATTCACTCAGCCTGCAGGTTGAAAGCTTGCTTTTTAAGAATTAACAGCCAATATTTAAACATTTTAAAATTTCATATAAAATCCATATTTACAGCTTAACTTAAATATCAGCAAATCTGGTTGCCCTGAGGCCCTGTCCATATTGGGGTAACTGGCTAGAACTTGCTCTGAAAGGTCTGAGATCTCCAGTCACCGTGGCCCAGCTGCCCACCCACCCAGTAGCACATCTGACTCATTGCTCTCATTTTCCTACCTTCCTGGCCCCTGTACACTGAGATTCTGCCTTCATTTGTGTATTAGAGTACTGCAGAGAAACAGAACCAGTAGGATGTATGTATGTAGAGGAAGATGTATTCTAAGGAATCGTTTCAGATGATTGTGGAGGCTTGGTGAGTCCAAAACTGAATGGGAGAGGCTAGTGGGCTGGAGACTCAGGAAAGCCTTACAGTTTGAGGTGGAGGCTGTCTGCTCTAGAATCCAGGAGAGTCAGTCCCGAGTTCAATCCAATGGCACCCTTGGAGGAGTCCCTGTTGCTGGTGTAAGCCTTTTCTTGCTCAGGACTTGAACTATTGGTTGAAATCCTCCCAAATTATGAAGAATAATCTGCTTTTCTCAAAGTCCACTTATTTAAATGTTAATCTCTTTCCAATATACCATCATACAAGCACCCAGAATAATGTCTGAACACGTATCAGGGAGTCACAACTCAGCCAAGCTGACCCATGAAACCAATCACCACCGACTGACATAATTTCTGTGATGTGTCTGCCTTCTTCAGTAAGTCTGAGGATTTGTGCTATGTGGTAGGAACTTGGAGTCCCTCATATTGAAAATATGAGAGGTAGTAAGTGAAAACAGAAAGGCTAAGTTTATGAGAAATCTGAGTTTTCTTTGTTTTGCCCTTTGCCTTTCATGAAGGTATTAGCACAGGATGTCATTATTCATAATTTGTTTTCCTTCAATGAAAACACACGTTATAGCTGTGATGGTTGCATTTTACACACACATTTACTATACTGTGAGACATATGTTCTGTAATGGCCAGTGTTGTGTGTCAACTCGAGTACATCATGGTGCCAGTCTACATGTTTCTACAAAAGATTTTTCTGGAAGTGATTAATATTTATAATCAGATGACTTTTAATTAAAAAAGATTACTCTTGAGAGTATAGATGAGCTTTACTTGATTTGTTTAAACCCTTAAGAGCAAAAATTGCGGATTCCAAGCTATCATGCCTCTTCATGGTAACCCACTCTATGCTCTAGGGTACCCTTTTATTCTTATTTTTTCCTCCCTTTTCACTCATCCCAAACTCACTGTGCAGAGACTGTTTCCCCCAACCTTCTGTTTTTGTCCTACCTTTAATAATGTGAAACTTTGCCACCAGTGGTTAAAAAAATTATGGATTTCTGGAAAAGAATATATTCTGCCTCAATACTATGTAATATTGAAGTCATGTCTGAGTTCCTGGCCTGCAATCTGCTCTGCAAGTGAGCCAGCACCACAAATAAGCCAGATTCTAATACTAAACTACACACACGTGCACACACACACACACACACACACACACAGAAATGCATCATTCTGTTTCTCTAGAGACCCTTGACTGATACAGTACTATGTCAAAAATTCTCAAATCCCAGTTTAGTTTGGGTGACCACGAGTGGACAGGGGTGACTGTTAACACTAATGAGTCAACTTTATTGATTTAAGAAATGCCTAGCAGATGAGTAGAGCACACTTTTGGATGTGTCCATGTAGGATATGGAGGTGCGGTCTTGGGGCCTCCATTTGCTCCCTCATCAGCTGCTTTCCACAGCTGTTCCCCTGCTTTGCTTCCTGGCCACCACAAACTATACAACTTTGCTCTACCACATCTTTCTGCCATGGGGTCAGTTTACCACGGACTGAATCTTCCCACACCATCAACTAAATAAAACCTTTCCCTTTTAAGCAGAAAGTGTGGGTATCATGTCAACAATAGAAAAGCTGACTAATATCCCAGATAATATTTATATTTCCTGTCAAGCTGTATCAATTTTTAGAGTAGGATTCTGGGATTTGAAAAAGCAAAGACTGGGTGGAGATCACACAGTAAGCCAGTGGAGGGGAGAGGTCTAAAATCCTCATCCTACTTGACTTCTGTCCTGAACTACAGCAATTTGTGAATGAGCTCCACAAAGCATACTTACCACTTAGAGAGGAAGCTGGGGAAAAGATGAGACATTTTTGCTAGAATAAGAGAATGCCATGGAGGGTGCAATGGTGCATATCTGTAACCCCAGCACCCTAAGAGGCTGAGACAGGAAGACTGCCATGAGTTCGAGGCCAGTCTAGGCTACACAGTGAGTCCAGGCCAGCCTGAACTTCATAGGGAGACCTTGTCTCAAAACAAAACAAAACAACACTGGAGATCTGTGTCATCATCCATGCCCCATCTCTGACCAGTTGTGTGACTGTGGGCAAATTTCCCAACCTTCTTTGGCTTCCATCTCCTTATTTATATACAGCCATGAGACTATCAACTCTTATCTAATTCTTGTGGTCTTGAAGATGAAATAAAAATAGATTTGAGGGTACCTTTAAAATTCAAGCAGAGGAAAGAAGTGTTTTTAGATGTGGACAAGACTACACAATTTAATTTTAAAAGAAAAGAAAAGGAAAGAAAATCACAGTAAGCAGATTTACCCTCTTCCAGTGGTTTACCAGGAATGTCTCTTGAATTGTCTCATCTTGGGGTCACATGTTGGAGACAAACATAGGGTCTTCTCTACCACTTCCTCCCACCAATCCCATCACTGTATAAAGTTACATAAAAGAATATGAAATCCTTCTAGAAAAGATTTATGAAAATACCTCACTCCCGGTTAAGATATACTCAAGTATTCAATGATTTAGAGCTTTCCATGCTAAGCCTTTCAAAATTGGATCTGACTGGCTTCAGTACTTCAGAGGACTTTGAAAGACTGTGGGCTCTACTAATTTTTAGCATTTGTCATAAATTGTTATAGCTGAATGCCTGTTTCTATCTCAAGTCACTGTGGTAAAGGATGTGATTTGTTAAGACCTAGAGATTTAGCTGAACTCATAAACTATTAAAATAAGTATGGAGTGTAATAAGGAATAAATAAAGCTTTCACGATGTCATTTCCCCACAGGGCAGAGTAGAGACTCCCTCTGAAGACATCTCACGAGTTTGGGTTCTCCGCACCTGATTCCTTCTGGGGGTGGGCGTTTGGTAATGAACGCTGTGTGCATGTCAGTCTGTATTTGGAAAACGAACTTGCCCTTCTTGCTGAAATTCCCCAAGGAAAAGAGTATTAATTATCTTATTTGGCTTTTAAATACCCGAGAAAGTTAAAGCCCATATTTAAACCTCAACAACAGCCACCCAAAGGTATAAATGATCTATCAACTACCTTTCTGACTTTAGATAGTTGTCTAATCTTTCTGGGCCTCAGTTTAATTCTCTGTAAAATGATAATATCTATTTCACGACGTGGTTTCAGGTAGGTTTGATGGCAGCCACACAGAAGTAGCAGAAATGGTAGAAAGCTATGCTTGCTCAGACATTAATGGAGCACAGACAATTCCTGCTTTCCCATCTGCTCCATCCCTAACTACAAATATTCCTCTTGTCCAATGACCTACCTGTTTAATGACTGGACTAATGACTTGTCATTTTTTTTGGACAGTTCTGTGCATCTTGTTTTTAGTCCTGATAGTAGTTTTTTTGTACAGTATACCTTATTTATACAGAACTGTAATTTTTGTTCATTGCACTGTACAGTAGAATACTATAGTTTTATGTTCTGTTACACATTATAGTACTGCATGTAAGAGTTATACAAATAAAAGCAAAGTCAGCAAGTTGGAGTTTCCTTTGACCATTTCTTTGCGCTGAATATTGTAATGCACACACCATGCACAATTCCCTATTCAGCCACCAAAATGAGGAATGCCTGTGTCAGCTTACTCCCATTCTCAGTGACCACATTTCTCCTGCTGGTCTGAGATAGGGAAACCCTAGCCTATGCGGATGGACAAATCCCACTTAGCTGCTCACCCCTCTGGACTGTTGATAAAATGAAGCAGCCATGTATGTCATCTGATGAAGCTCGGGCTGTCCTTCCCAGGCGTCTGCACCTCCCCGGGTATCCCTACCACTCTGAGCAGTTACAGTCTTCCCGGAGAAGTAATCTCAGCCTGGCACGAGGAGGCACATTCTCCTTCTATCCACAGACGCCTGCTTGCCTCCCTCCCTGTGTTAGCACAGAACACTGGAGTATCCCAATGATTCGAGGTCAAAAGGTGTGTAAAGTGCACACACATTTTGCAGTGTTCAAGTTCAGAGCTAAAACAACGAAAGTTTTGATGTTTGGGTGCATGAAGAACTAGTGTGCTCATTTTGGGGATGAGACACCAATCAATTTTATGGTGGCTTTGATGGAGTTCACCTTCCTCTCCTTTTTCTGTTATGAACCAGTATCTTCCCTAAGATGCACAAAACATAAAAACAAGCAGGTTTTGGAGGCAGTGCCAGCATCATGGAGCATGCAGTCTCAATAGAGCCTTGAGGAAAGCATCTTCAGACAGGAAAGAAGAGGACGGTGCTCAAGGCAGTAGGGGCGGACTCACTCAGCCTGTCATGGTGGCATCAGGGACAGTGGACCGACATTCAGAACCCTCCCCTTCTGCAGAAGAAAGCATCCTGAGCTTTGACTTGCATCTCTGCTGGGGCATCCACTCACCTTTCTGTGTGTGCCAGGGTGTGAGTAGAAAGAACACAAATGGAGGCCACCTTCCTGAAGACTGGAGACAAGTCTCAGAGCCACATCATGTCCCCAAAGAATTCTGGTGAGTGCTTTTGGAATGAACTCAAATGTTACTCTCTTTTGTGTGTGTGTGTGTGTGTGTGTGTGTGTGTGTGCACGTGTGTGTTTTATCATTGTAAAGCATGACAAAACTAATTACAAGCTTTCAAAGAGTAAGAACCACCCAGGTTTTCTGTTTCAGTGTTTCCCAACTTTGCTTGATGTCACATCACACTTGAATGTCAAATGAATAACCTCCTCAGGTGTCGTTAACTGTGCCTGCTTATCTGACACCCATTTTCTGCATCATAATTGACAGTGCTGATTGTGCTTGAGGGAATTGATGTTTCTACTCTTTTCAGGTGAAAACAGAACAGTCACTGTTCTCATGAAGGCTGTCTGGAGACAGGCAGTCTGTTAAATGGTAGTTCATTTAATTTGTACTGAACATTATCTATGTTTAATAGGTTCACGTATTTCACCTCATGTACTAGTCAGCTGTCCCTGCTGGACACAATACCTAACACCCACAATTTAAAGGAGCAGAAGTTTAATTTGGCTTATGGTCTCAAGAGACAGTCCATGGTGCACTGGTTCCAAGGCAGGAACATGGTGGAAAATGTAGTGCAGCAAAGCTGCTTAGTTCATGGTGGTTGGGGAGCAGAGCAAGGGAACAGCACCAGACAGGAAGGGGCCAGGGACCAGACATAGACCTCAAGGCCACACCTCCATGATGCACCCGGTATACCCAGAAATGTGCTCTGCCAGTCCCCCACAGGGGGACCCCAAAGTCAATTAAATTGTTGCCACTCTACCCTCATTTGAGCCTATAGGAAAATAGAAAGATAGAGTAGCAAACCTCTGTTGGCCACATGCACCCACCCCAATATATGTTCGTATCTCAAAACTGTTCTCAAAGCCATGAAGCCCACTATTGGCAGGGCCTAGGCAGTCTGCAGTGCAATCCTGACATGCACCTTATGTGGAAACAATTGCTGTAGACCAGCTGCTTTTTTGGTCCAGAATTTATGACTTTTATCTCCAAATTTTAATCTTTTCTCTCTCTTTCTGTCTGTCACACCCATGCATACTAATGTTTCATTTCTCAGTAAAACACAAGGCAAGAACTTGGCTCTTCCTTTGTCATCCCTGGACTGTAGAAGTACCATCTGCCAGAAACAGAAAACAATATAACAATAATATTAGAATTGATTTTTTTTTAGGTAACACCAGCTATTTTTTAAAACATGGCATAGGTTATGGACTAAATTTCTGTGTGGACCTACTCAGCCCCAATCCCTCAGAATGTGACCTTATTTAGAAGTGGGATCTGTACTGAGACAGGTTACCATTCAGTCACTGGAGTGATATCTTTAGAAAAAGGGGAAATTTGTACACAGAGACAGACATAGAGGGTGACACGCTACCCTCAAATATGGCATTGAAGAATATTGGATATTTTAAAGAAGAAACACTCCTTCCTGTAGGACCTTGAGAACCAGCAGATAAAAGGGACTGTGACCTCACCTTGCCCCTAAAGCTCTCATAAGATCCTCACATGACAGGGGCCTCCCTGCACAGGAGAAAAGAGATATCCTTGTATTGGTCAGTGTTACCACTGCTGGGAAAAAAGACCTGACACTCATGACTTAAAGGAGAAAATGGTTTATCTGACTCTTGGTGTTAGAGGTTCAGTCCATAGTTGGCTGCTTCAAGACAGAAATATCATGGCAGAAGGGCATGGCAGAGCAAAGCTGTTCATCTCATGGTGGCTGGGAAGCAGAGCACAGGAGAAGAGCTCCAGCAAGAGATGTACCCTTAAAGGTGCCCACCCTGCCTGGAAGGCACCTACATTTCCAGATTCTACCTCCTGCAGCACGCTCAGCTATGGAGTACCCCTCTCACCCATTCACCTTCCCAGGGATCTCTAAATCCAGTTAAGATGAAAGAGCCCTGTCCTCATCTACATGCGATGCTGAGGGAAATCAGAAGGAACAAGACTTCCAAACACTTCCCATTTACTTCCCTGAGCTCACACCCTTGCTCTGTCCCATTCTCCCATGACTCCCCAGCCTTCATCCATTCAGCCTCCAGGGCTTGGGCCTCCTGCTTCTCAGTACTCCTGTACTTACCCAGGGTCTCACACCATAGAACACTCATATTAAACACATTTATGTGCTTTCTCTCATCCATCTGTCTTCTGACAATCTAATTCACAGGGCTCCATCCCAAAAACCAAGCCAGGGAAAAGGAAAAGATAGGACTCTCCTCCCCTACAAGGGAGACCATCACGTGAACCTGAAAAAGACAGAGAGGAAGCATGGACAGACCCCTCCCTGAAGGTCATTGCCAATGCTGACTTTGGACTGTGAGACCCTGAGTGTCTGTGGTAGGGCCAAAGCCATGCCAGCCCCAGGACACCAGCGCTCATCACAGTGGTTTGAAAGGAATCATTTATCACATGGTGGGGCACTGCTTCTAGTCATGTGCGTCAATGGCTTCCTGTGGATCCCTTTGGCTAAAAGGAGTTCCTTTTCTAAGCTGCTTCTATGAAAGGGAGTCCCTGGGCACCTTGTAAGTCATGCAGAAATGTATCACTGTCTGCAAGGAAGGGCAGTGTTGTGGTTTATGTCTAGGTGTCCCCTCAAAGCCTCATAGATGTGGTTATAGGTAGTGTTTTTTTGCAGGTGAGTGAATCTAGAGTGTGATGCTGGAATTAAGGGTGTGTGATTACTAAATCAGTCCACTGATTGATTTGGCACCACCTTAATCCCAGTAGCCCAGATAAAGTATAAAAGGGGTCAAAAGAAGCTTCTACAGTCCCTTGCTTGTTTGCTTTTGCCAGCTTCTGCCTGTCATGAACTCTTTCTCCTCTGTGATACCCCTCTGACAGGCTATCCTGCCTTGGAGCCAGCTGGTTATGGACAGAAACCTCTACAAACTATGAGCTAAATAACTGTTTCCTTTAACTTTGGGTGCTGAGTATTTTGTCTCAGCAACTAGAAAAGTAACTAAGACAGGCAGTAACATTGTTCAGGGGCCTGTGGACTTGGGTGGTGGGACCTTGGCTCTGTCATTGATCTGGAAATTGCTGTCCACACTAGGAAAAACTCTCCTGCATCTCAGTCAGCCCATGTCACTCACCTAAATTGCTCTCTTCTGCCCAGAACTCTCCAACCTTTTCTGTGGGATCACACCTTGCTCTCATACTTGACCTATCACCCCTCCCAAACATCCTGCCCATCTGTCAGAGCCCTGCCACTGTGATGCTCCAGGTCTTCTGCTCTCAGCAGTGCTGGCTACATCCAGACAGCCTCCAGAAGCAGACGTCCTGCACTTTGCTGCCTTCCCCATCTTTCTCATGAGCCCTTAGATGTGCTCCATTTAGAAACCTGATTAACTGAATGAAATTTTTGTTTGAGTGGTTGGTTGGCTTTTTGAGACCAGGTCTTAGTCTACAGTTTAGGCTAGCCTTGAACTCTCTGTGTAGCCCACGTTGGCCTTAAACTTGAGATCCTCCTGCCTCAACCCTTCTGAGTGCTGGGATTATAAGTGTGTACAACCATGTCCACCTCTTATTGAAATTTAACACTGTGCACCATCAATAATAAGTAAAAATTGGGGAAAAATACAGTACTTGGTCAACATGTATGCACACTGGGAAACACAAGTACAGCAATAGCTTACACAGTCACTTGTACTGTGTCCCAGATCTTAATAGATCCCTTGTTACTAATTGGTCTTTCTCCCTCACAGTCATTGATTGGTAAAGCTGTCTTCCAGGAAACATACTGACAGTTTTATTAGACGAATAAGAACTGTAGCCTCATGCTGCAGAAAGGTTGTGATGAAGGACAGCAAAGAGGAAGGCCAACCGGCCAGGGCCACAAGGGCTTAATCTTGTGCCCTCTGCTCTCAGACAAGATGATCACCCAGTCCTTTCTCTAGAGTTCCATTTCTCTAGCCTCCTCATTTTACCATCTTATTTTTACCATTTTACTTTTCCTCTCAAAAAGACATCCATTCACTGACTCCATGTTCACCACTTCCATGTCATCTAGGCAGCCAAGATGTCTCCTCCCTGGTACTCTGCAGCAACCTACCAGAGGGGCTTCCCAGCCCCAGCATCCATCCATCCACCATCCATCCATCTGTCCATCCACCCATCCATCCATCCAAACATCCACCCATCCATTCATCCATCCATTCATTTATCCCTCCAGCCAGCCACTCAGCTAAGCATCCATACTTACATACATCCACTCATCTATCCATTCAGTCATCTACACATCATCCATACATCCATCCACTCATCCATCCATGCATCCATCCATCTGAACATCCATCCATCCAAACATCCATCCATCCACTCATCTATCCATCCACTCATCTATCCATTCAGTCATCTACACATCATCCATACACACATCCACCTATCCATCCATTCATCCATCCATCTGAACATCCATCCATCCAAACATACATCCATCCACTCATCTATCCATCCACTTATCTATCTGTTCATTCACCTGCACATCATCCATCCAACCATCCATCCATCCAAACATCCATCCATCCATCCATTCATCTGTCCATCCATCCAACCATACATCCATCTGCTTATCTGTCCATCCACTCATCTACACATCAACCACCCATCCATCCATCCACATCACCATACTTCCTGAGGGCCTCTTCATGAGGTGTGGCTGAGCCCAGGGCTGAAGGGAGACAGGAGCCCATCTGCCCTCCCGTCAAATTACAGAGGAGCAGGAAGCAGATGGACGCACAATAAACAAGCAAACAGAGAAATAAGATAATTGCAAGCTGGGTAGTGTTCTGAAAGGAGCATGCAGAGTGGCTAATATGAATTGCTGGCACAGAGGAAGCCATCTGTGTCTGAGAGTAAGTAGCCCTCAGACACTCAGGGAAGCAGCCTCAAGGCAGTGCTCCCAGGATGGGCTGAGGAGGGCCAGCACAAAAGGCATGAGGTCTTACACAGGTGGGCTGCTCCAGGAACAGAAAGGTGGGGGTCAGGTCTCTGCTTCTGCCTGGTCCCTAGGTGCTGCTGCTGCCTGCTTGCCCAAGTGAGCAGAGGCTGGGCAACTTCTCAGGTGTCTAGGAATCTCTTCATCTGAATTGCTGCCCCCTGGGCCCCATAGGGCTCATTTCAACACCTCTGACAGTGGCCTCTGCTTGGAGGCATTGCAAAGTAATGGGCAGATGGCCCTGGGGTGGGCTGCATAGGAGTCGGCAGGATCACAGGCTCATCATGGCTGATGCTCTTATGCAAACTCATTTCTGTGGGTGACTGGGTTGATTCCTCTGCTGGTTCACTTGGACCTGTTTCCATGTACACAGCAGATGCTCATTTGCCTAAGTGGGAAAACCATGGAGCTGCCTTCTGAGGAGGAGGAAGGAAAGAGCGGAAACAGCCAGACACCGCAGCCTGGCTGGGACTGCTTCATCCAGGCTGGTGCTGGAGCTCTGAGCACACTTAAAGTCTTTTTTGTAAAAGTAAATAAATAAATAAAATGGAGACTAGCATCACGCTGACTGGGGCACAGTAATGCTTACATCTTAGGTGTAAATCCTCTATTACTGGCTGATAAACAGTGCCGACTTCTAGGGCAGCAGAGTTGCTTTCTACCCTCACCGAAGCTGGCAGATACAGCTTCCTGGCAACACTCAATGAGGAACGATTCACACTGCGCATTCACACCCCGTGGGGCTGAATGGGGCAATGTGTGGATTCCCTAGTGTCTGCCAGCTCCGCCGACGCGGGGAAGTGATAGACACAGAGACTCCACATGGGCAGAAAGCAAATGAGTCTGCAAAAGCACAGTGTGCCGAGGAGAACTGCCACCCTTCCATCCCCACAGAGCTGAGTGGGAAGTGTCAAGAAAGGGGTGTCCACATGCCACTCTGTGGCTGGAGTTGAAAGCTTATCAGGGCCCCAACCTGGGCCCCTAGTACTGAACCAATCTGTTGTGTGACATTTCCTTGACTGGTCACTCATCTGGGAAGATCACACTTGATTCTATTTTTTTTTTTCTTTTTTTGGTACCAGGGATTGAACTCATGACCTTGCACTTACCAGGCAAACGCTTGAGTCACTGAGCTAAATCCCCAGCCCAATCACACTTGATTCTTATCAGCATATTCCAGAAACTCCACTGAACACAGATCCAGAAGCCTCCGACAAAAGGCCCCTTCTTGATTCTAGTTTATGCCCCATCATGCTGGCACCTGGCCCACCTTGAGCTCTGGGTCATGTGTTTGCAGACCTGGCTGGGGGAAGCACACTTTTGGAAAGGCCCCAGAGTTGTGTGCACAGGATGAGAGGTAAGAGCGGCCTGAATGTGTATTTCCTCTGTCCTTCTTCCTTTCACACTAGGGTTGCTTTGCACAGGCTCCATGGGGTCCTCCATCCAGCAGTCTGGAAGGAGGTGGTGGCGAAGCTTGTGTCAGCTTGTAAGAGGGCAACTGTGTGACTATCCCTCGCTTCCTTCTGAGCACTTTCTGTGCTTGACATGTAGGACCTGGGCAAAGTCTGCTTCCAGCCAGCAGAATTAGAAGAGGAAGTGGAAGCCCGTGTCATTGTCAACACGGTCTTATCTGTGGGAAGGAGCCATGCCATTGCCTGTCCAACTTAGTCACTGCCATGGGCAAAGTGTTAACTGGCCTTCTTCATTTTCTGCTCCTTTAAGATGCTCCTGATTGGACAGTGGTTGGTAATGCTTCTTTAAGTTGAGTAAAAGAAAACATCGTGTTGTACTCTTATGAGATCTGGCTGGTTCTTTCCATATTCTGTGTGGCTAACACTCAAGGCATCACCTGCCACATCGCTTCTACCTGTCACCTTCCATGGAGAATCCAGGAAGTCACATAGCAGGGCCCGTACCATTATGTGGTGGCATAGCTGCCTTTCGTGCTGGTGTGTGAAGTCCTTCAGGAGAAGAATACTGGCCTTCGCATCTTCTTATCACCTTGCATCCAGCTCATGCCTGATGGCTTCAGTGAAATGCCAGGCAAATGGATGAGCTCATTCAAAGAGACTGGCTCTTGGGGAGGATTCTTGAAGGCCAGCAGGAGTTTGGTCCCTTCGTCAGTCATCACAGGGCCCCTCACTCACCTTCGTGTCCCTGATCCAACCTCAGTTGAAGCCTAATCTCTGTGACACTTTGCTGAATGTCTGCCTGTGCTCTTTGCACATCCTGGGAGCCCTGGGCCAGCATCTTCCATCACAGTTGAGTCACAGATCAGGCATTTAATAAATACTTGTTGAACAAAGTGAGAGAACACTCCTTAGCAGCCAGAAGGGAAATTACATACTGCCGTAACTCAAGGCTTGAACTCCGGAGACACGATGTAGTCTCCAGAATCTCATGAGCCCTGAGTCAATATTAGCTGGTAATTATGAGCCTGTGCTATATATAAAGTTATGAGTAACAGCACCATGTCTAAGGCAATGGATGATGTTCTTAACACACCTGGGTCTAGGCACTGGCAAACAAGTAACAGATTATCAGAAATAACATCATTCAACTTCTTATCCCATTATTTCTATTCTGATTGTAGAACAGCACAGTGATAGCCCAGAAAAAAAAATACTTTTCATTTAGGGAGGGAAGGAAAACCTTAGTATTCTAAGAGCACACAAACGAATTCAAACCTACTTTTGTGTTGGCACTGATGGATGTCGAAAAAGTACTTTTGTGCCTATGGCCTGAGAATTTTTAATTAAAGGATTCGGTTGGGCAAATTGAGTGTGTCTAATGCCATTACACTGATGAGATTCAATTAGGCGTTCTTTGGACTCTGCTAGGTGACAGCCAGATGACCCGGCACAGCTCTCCACACATGGGAACAGCTGTTTTTGTGTATGTGGCATTTTCTACATTTTTCTTCCTCAAGGAACAGGCCTTGAAGAACAGGAAACCACAGAGGAGGCTTCAGGAAAAGAGAAAGGAGGCAGTGTGTCGAGCTCTGGCTCCATGGGGACCACAAAGGCCTCTTGGGGCTGCAGTTAGATGGTCGCACAGCAGAGCACGTGTGCATGGGCAGGCCCATTAGCGAGCGTGACTCATGCTGCTTCTCAACTCATCCATTACGCTTCTCCCAGCATCTATCTGGTCACCTGCAGGCAGAGGAGGGGTGGGGTTTGCTGAAAGAGCAAACAGCATTTTCTTTGCTTTGCTTTCCCTTAAGATGCAAGGATGCGGCATCTGCATTTGAATTCTCAGGGATTCTAAAAGGATCTGAGCTCTGGCTCTAGACATTCAAGGGATGAGGCCAGTGCACCTCCACAATGATGCCATAGCAGGACTTCAGCACAGAGCATGAAGCCCCTAGTCCCCGGATCTGACAGCTGACCTGCCCACCTGAGGAGGAGGCCCAAACTGAATGTCCATGAGAGAGAAAGTGTGACACCACCGATGCCAGGCACAACACAAACACCCTTGCTCTCCAGGCCTACTTACTCCTGCTAGCCAGGGAAGGGACTGGAATTGAGGCGAGCGCCCCAAGTACTCCAGAGAGAAAGGGACCCTGCTGAAAGGAACCCACAGGAGAGTGCTGTTCCCCAGCTTGGCTCAATCACTAACGCAAGAACAGGGCAGTCCTCAGAGGACTAGCGACATGTTTGGAACCCATGCCACCCTTTGTCTCAACAAAGGAAACAAACATGGGTGTCCTCTGGGCACCCAAGCAGAGGGTGCGCACCCTCGGCCATTCCTGAGCATCCTAATTGCTCACCAGGCAGAGTCAGATTAAAGTGGGCAGTGCAGGCAGTTTGGGAAGACAACAGACACGAAGGATTCAACAGAAGAAAGGAGGTGTCCTGAGCAAATTGGACAGCACTTCTCCTTTCTTTCCGTGGTAACTCAGAGGAAACTGGTGACACAGTTAGTGTTTTGTTTCAGTGATCAGCCAGCGCAGCCTTCTACCCTTCCTCCACACGTGGCAATGGCAACCAGCCAGAGCCACGGCTTTGCAGACCTCTATCCTCTGGGCAGGTGTAAGGTGGCTCTGGAATTTGTGACATGAGAGACTTTCCTGAGTTGGAACATGTCCCCAGCCCACCATGGAACCCCCAGCACTCCCCAGGAACTCCTACACCATGACTCCACACCCCCCGCTAGCCACACTCTGTACCTACCTCTCAGGAACAGACTGTCATTCCAGGTGGTGCGTGAGTTCACTAGAGTTCCTAGAGCCAAGTACCACAAACTGGGTGACAACAAACAGAACTGAATGGCTCATGGCTCTAGAGACTGCCACCTGGCCCCTCCTCTCACCTTTCAGAGGCTGTAATGGAGGCACAGAGGATTGTCCAGCTGTAAGAAGACAAGAACAGCACTATCCACACACCACTGGGAAGAACGGAGGTGGCGGCATATGGTCAGCCCCACTTGCCTTCCTGGCCCCCCAGTAACACTTGTTGCCTTCTACCCCCACCATCTCCGAGCCCACCATCTCCGAGAATATCTCATACACCGCAGGTAACTTCCACTAACTTCCCAGCGTGTCCTGCTTGGATATTCATGCTCTGTCTCCACCAACTACCTTGGAGGCTTCTCAGGAGGCAAAATTTGCCTCCCCATGACACTTGGCTGTGATGCCCACGTATTTCCTAGAAATTAAAGCCAGAAACTAGCAAGGGCTGAATGACTTCCCATGGAAGGAACTGTACCCAGCCCAGTGCTGAACCAAAGATTTCATGTGACATTAGATTTCTTAGAAATAAAAGGGAAATAAGTAACATTTTAGATCACTAATTAGTAGATCATCACACATATGTTTGTGACTATGACTGTGTCAGTCAATGTTGGAGACCAGAGAATGACAGAGCACATAATCTAACTGGGTTGAAGCCAGGCTATGAGCCCAGGACTCCTCTGCCTTCCAGTCTGAGCCTCAGTTTCCTTATCTGGGGAAGATAAGGGCTAATACTGCATAACTGCCAAGGTTGCTATCAGGAGGGAACAAGATGCATAACAAGCACAAACCCACTGAGTACAGCCTGGCACGGTGCCCGTTATCCAGTGGATCACAACTGAGAGGGAGGAGCAGTGCTTCCCAGGGCAGAGGCAGACTGACCAGAGAAGGATCGACTCCATGCAGTGGGCTGGGAGAGAAGACTTGACAGAAGGTTGACCCCATGTGGCAAGGATCATAATGTTAGGATGACCTACAATGGTACTAGAAGTTTCATGACTAAAGCTAGGATTGTGCAGCCTGGCACAGCAATCAGTGCCCTCTCTGCATGCCTCTGGCCTTGCCCTTTCTGTCCTCCTCCAGCCAAGCATGGCCCCCTCCTTCCCAGGGCTTAGGATGTTTAGTCCCTCTGTCTGTCTGACCAGGGCTCCTGAACTCTCTGTTGGTCTCCTGATTGCAGAGCCATGCCAGATGACTTTCCCCCATCACCATGAGGAGCCAGACCTATCTTCAAGTCTATCCTACATCCTGGGGGATGGACGATCTCAGTCATTTGTTAGGGGGCTCACCATCCCTGGAGCTCCTCTGGGCCTCCCACCTGGCCTTCAGAGATGGCACAAGAGCTTCTGCTTGGTAACTGTGGAAGGAGACGATACCAACAGCACCACACCCCAGCTGGCCAGGTCATGCAGAGGGCATAGTGCCTGATGCTGGCAGCTCTAGTTAGTCTCTCACAGCCCTGGGACCCTGAGGCACCTGTGAAGTGTTCTGCTACCTCATTCTTACCAGTAGGTGCTGCAGCAGATCAAGGTGTATGTCATTGCAGAAGTTCTAAGTTCTCCTTTCAAGATGGTGGCCATGAGCATGTGCGTGTGAATGTGCATGGTGCAAGGGTGAGTCAGAAGACCACGTGCCTGGGCATGTTCACACACAGGCCACACATGGACAGAGAGCATTACAGAACACTCTGGAACAAAGCAGGTTGGATTTAGGGTAATCAGAGCACAGAAGAAACTATGCACCGTATTGATAGGCTATCCCCCAAAATGTGGAAGAGAATCTGAAAAGCTGGCCAACCATCTTCTTTTGCAAAACTGTGAACTAAGTACAAATGAAATCTGATCAAAATAAACCCAAGAACAGCCTTGCTGAAGGAAGAGGGACGTTTCAGAGGCTAGAGGGGGTACCTGGGTCACACCTGATGGCTGGGTCACAGCACAGCATGGGCTTCCTGCTCCACAGGGAAAACAACAAATGTGCTTCAATTTAGATGGGGTGCCCATGAGATCCCTCAGATCTGGGAATGGCCATCAGAGACCAGAGAAGTGTGTGACGGCTAGTGGTGTCCCAGGGTAGGGCTCAGCAATGTTGCACCTGTGAAGGTTCAGAGGTAAAGAATTTGGGCTCTGATGGTGATGGACAATGATCTGCTGCAGCTGCCGGGCTCCCCAGGGGTTTCCCCTCTGCAGACCCCACATGCACAAACCAGCGCCTGTGCACAATTCACAAAGTGAAGCAGTGGCTGACTTGGCCTGATGCTGCAATTTGCTGACCTTGGAACCATGAAATGGCCCTGGCTGTGGCTCTGTGTGGGCTGCAGGGGATACAGATGGACAGAGTAATGTGTGTCCTTGGAGAGGGCCAATAGGTTTTGGGTTCCGTATTTCTACATAGAAGTCAGAGTGTGTGTGCACATTTGTGCAAGAGAGGATGTGGAACTATGAGACTCGAAAACAAGTTGACCAAAGGTGAGAAACAGGCTGGTGGTGAGAAAGAATCATCCGAGTAATCTGCAGAATCACATTCTCATTTCCTCTCTGCTTATTAATGTGCCACAGAGCTGCTGGGGCAACACCAGGCGCTCGGTGAATCATCAGAAGAAATTAACTTATTTCAGATGGAAGAAGTGTTCACAGTGTTGATAAAGACTCAGATACTCCTGTATTGTTTTTTCTCTGGTTATTACAAACTTAATTATATTTTCAACAAAGGCAAAGGTTTGTGTAAATTGGACAGAGCAAAAGAGGAAAGTACCTGATGCCATTCCTCTGTTCCTGCCAGAGAGAGAACTGGGAGCCAAATGCAGTGGAAGGCAGACATGATAGCAGTTCTCAGGGGGCCACAGAATACTAAAGTAAAACAAGACTGTGGAAGAATTCAGGTCAAAAAGAAAATCTCGTTCAGAGTGGAGGAAGTAGGGGAAAACCACAGAGAAGTCAAAGACAGTAAAGGTAAAGATTGGATTAGAAATGAGTCTGGGGACCCCTTTCCCAGGTTCTTTGGGACACAGTGGGTTCCCACTTTTTCTGCATCTGCCATGGAGCAGATTGTCTCCTGCCTGAAGCTGGGGCCTGTCTACGAACAATACTCCTTACCACTACCAGATTCTCAACCTTGTCTGCTCTTGTCACATCTGATCACAGAGCAGACAAAACCACCTCTTGTCCTTCAGCCATTTCTTACTGTGATTTGGAAAAAGAGAGATCAATGAATCAGAAGACATTTCCCCTCTGTGGATATTGGTGAACTATAATTCACATAAACAGAATGATAAATCAAAGGCTAGCGGTGAAAAGCAAAATAAAATAGGAGGTTTACGCTTGCCTTTTATGGCTCCCATTTTGTCATTTCTAAATGATCAAGAGTTGTTTTTGCAGTTCTGATCTGGGGAGGAGTGGATTTCTTAACTTGTTTCAGACCCACTCTCCAGCGCTGCCATAAATTAGCCAGCCCATGAAGATTGCTTTCCGCACCCTGCAGATGATCAGCTGATCAGGCAATGCAAATTAAGTCACAAAAAGCTGAAAAACAACTGGATGGATGGCGCTTTGATGTGCCACATCCATTATGGACACTTTTAAGAGGCTGTTGAAATACAATGCTTAGGCTACCAGCCATAACACGAGTTCAAAATAAACATATTAGAATTCAATTGTTGTGCGAGGTAAAATCATTTGTGAGAAGAATTTGTGGACTCCGGGCATGGCAGAAACAAAGGCTCACTGGTGACAGTCCCAGAGGGCCTCCACATAGGCTGGCAGAATAATGAATTTAAACAGGTTTTTTTCACCCCCATGAAAATATATTTTAACTGTGCTTTTCTGCAAAGAACAATATTTTTTTACCCCTAGGACATTTACGTGAAGAAGGAAAAGTTACATTTATAGCAGTGCGCCTGAGAAGATGGTAAAACCTGTGTCATTTACCATCATGCCAAGACTCAGTGGGCAGAGGGTGAGACTCACTCTGGCTCCAGCACTGTCTCTTGGGAATATGCTTATAACTGAAAAAAATTTTTTTTCTTCTGAAAAAGGTAAATCTTCCAAACTTCTTCATTCTGAATGTGAGTGCTGCTGAAGTATACTCTTTTTTTTTTTTTTCTGTAGTACTGGGGTTTGAACCCAGGACCTTCATACTGAGCTCCATCCCCAAATCTTTTTTTAAATTTTCAGACAGAATCTTGGAAGGTCACTAAATTGCCCAGACTGGACTTGAACTTACAATCCTCCTGTCTCAGCCTCCCAGAGTGCTGAGATTATATGTATTCATCACTATATCTGGCTTGAACTATACTTTGTTAAATAAAGTGGTGCTATGACACTGAAGCTCTGGTTTGACTAACTCACTGTGATTTTACATGCATACTTTCGTGTAATGGATCAGTGCTTTAATTAGATGAGAAAGGTGTGAGCACACAAGAATGACTAGAATCCTCTCAGACTTTGAAGGCTAACCCACATGAGTATTGTTTCCTATAGCAGTGTCACCTTGGGGTAGGTCACAACCAATTCTAACAATGCTGCTGCTGCCGCTGCTCAAAATATTTTTGGAATTCCTTTTTTTGAATTGTTCTCAGAACCATAAAAGAAAATTAGTCACATTGTTCCAAGATGAGCCCTGTATAGGAAGCACAGTTGGCACTAGGCACTCATGTGAAGCCATGTTTAATACACGTTCCTCCAAGTCAAGCTCACCCCATTTGTTATAGTTGAATGATTCTTGCTTTTTAAGGACTCACAATATTCAATAGAATACACTCAGGTTCTGAAGCTAATTCTCAAGCCACATTCTGCCTCCCAGGGCTGGCCTCCCACACTCTGCCCCAGTGACTGTGAGTGGACCACAGCAGAGGGTTTAGTGAGAGTCTGTTGGAGGATGCCTCAAAAAATCTTTTGATGAGAACATTTAAAATTTACTGTCTTAGTAACTTTCAGACTAGAATACTGTGTTACTTACATTCTCACTGCTGGGACAAGTTAAAGGAAGAAAGATTTATTTTAGCTCACAGTTTGTAGAGTTCAATCCATGGTCACTTGGCTCCAAGGCAGAAGGCATGGCAGAGGAGAAAGAGTCCATGGCATGGCAGGCAGGAAGCACTGAGCTGTCCTTCTTCTTTCCCTTTTTATTCCACCCAGGCTACAAGCCTATTGGATGCTGGCATTACACCCCACAGTGGGTCCTCCCTCTTTAGTAAGTCCATCATCCACACCCAGAACTATGTCAAACCAGTCAGTGAACCAATCCAATATCACACACCCATGATCCAGTCACCTCCAAATGGCCCACCTGTGAGCACATAAGGCTTTGGGGAGACATCTTGGTATAAACCATAACAAATACATTGTTATTAACTAGAGTATTCACATTGTACAAAATGTTAACTTGCTCAGTTGAGTCATTTATATAATGTGCACCTATTTCAAACACCATTCAGCATACGATAAATGTATACAATTCTTGTCCATTAAAAGATAAATAAAAGATCTTTCAGGACCACATCCTGTCAAGGTCATCAGGGACAGTGGCAGAAGACAAACACAGTAGCAACCTCATGGCATCACAGAATTTTAAAGCAAAATAGGTCTCTGGATGTCATTAGGTCAAAGGGAAAATCTCATCCACAGCAGAAGGAACTGAGGATAATCACAGAGAGGTCAAGGAAAGAAGGGACAGAGGATGGATTAGAAATGAGTCTTGGGAGTCCTGCCCAAGGTTTGCTGGGCCACAGTGGACCTGTGCCAAGCAGAGAAGTCACATCAGCTTTCCTGAAGACGATGATCACCAGACCCCAGTGACCACTCTGGCTCCCTTTTGCACAGGGCGGCCAGGAACACTGCCAGCCCTTCCTGTTTAGCTGGAGGGAGAATGGGACAGGATTTGGCCTGGAAATGGGCATCAGGAAAGGAGCAAGCAGAGGGCGGGGATATGTCTCTGCGTGCTGTGCCTTGACAGAAGCTGAGAGGTGACTTCAAGCAGCTGTTCCGTATGGCAACCAGCAAGAAGAGTAGCAGTTCCAATCCGTCAGGACCCAGGTCCCTCGCTTGCCCCTGATGGGTTGTTATCTAAACCAGTGTCTCTGGCCTCCAGAAAGTCAAGGCTCCAGATGTGAGTGGATGGGTTAGAAAGAGGGGATGCAGGAATAGGAACTTTCCCATTAATATTCCCAAATCAATGTCTGACCACGTGGTGTGCCTTAAACACGCTCAGTGGCTCCACTGTGTCAAAATGAAACACAGCGTCTGACTGAGAGTTATGGGAAATGAACAAATATTTCACTCTACCATAAGTAATGCAAATGACTCATGCACTTACGAAAATTCACCCTTTTCTGACAATCAAATAAATTACAATCAAATGGCAAGTAATTCAGCAAAGAAATATTCTTTCAAGTTGGCCATGATTAATAAATTAGAATACGGAGAACAGATGTGGGTACAGTGAGGCAACCGTTCCCATCATGGATGGGGAAAGCACCTTTGGGTCCTTCTCCAAGTCCACTGCACACATATTAGCAAGAGGTTTAGAAATGTTGGTGCACAGTGTGATCAAAAATATGGTGAATGCTGAAGTATTTTTAAAAAATATATTAAAGTAAAAAGCACATTGCATTCATCCCCCCTCAATACCCTCCCCCTCACTTTGAACACACTTATCCCATTGTTTTTGCACTTTCTGAAGAAACTCTGAAAGTCCTCTTTCTTGATTGTCTTTGCAAGGTGATCAAAAATACAGTGAATGCTGCTGCCAAGTGCCATCCGGTGTAAAGACAGACTCATAAAAACGTTACAGTGTGTCCTCATCCTGCTTATTCACTAGTCTGGCACCCTGTGACTCTCAGCTCTTCCCCAAAGACCATCGAAGGTAGATGTTTTGATTGGATTTAAGACAATGAGGCAACCATGGCAGTGTGACTAAAGACACTCAGGAGCTCGTTATCCAGCTCTGCTCTGCTTGACACCTGCCCACTAGGCCACCCTGCCTCTCCATATGACCTTCAGTTAAGTGTCTTATATGGAAATAGAAAAAGGTTGAGGGAAAGTATAGTACAATATTAAGGTCAGCCCAGGATGGGAGCATAGCCCAGTGGTAGAATATCTGCTTAGCATGCACAGGACCCTGGGTTTAAATCCCGTTATCCCTCAAAAATTAAAATAAACAAGTCTACTATGAATCTATGTTTGTGTGTACATGAAAAAAATTCGTGTTAGGATCCTAACCCCCAATGAGATGCTATTAAAAGGTGGGGCCTCTGTCAGATGATTAGGTCAGGAAGGTGGAGTCCTTGTGAAAGGTATTGGTGCCCTTATGGGAGAAGGAGCTGGTACATCTCTCTCACCAAGTGAGGACACCATAAGAAGGCACAATCTTGAACCAGAACCTGAGCCTTCTCCAGGTACTGAATTCACTGATGCCTTGGACTTGAATTTCCAGCCTGCAGAACTGCAAGAAATAAATTTCCATGGTTTTAAAAGTGATCTAGTCTATAGTATTTTGTTATAAAGTCAAAGCTGGATTATAATGTTACGATAATTTTTCTCTCTATTCTCCATATTTTCTAATTCATCCACAATGAAAATGTGTGAGAACCTATTTTTCAGATAACATGATGTGCATCTTGCTCATATACTCAGCAGTTTAGCTGGTAATATCCCAGAGCACCTGGCATACCCAGTATATATTATAATGACATAATTGAAATAGACTTCATGATATAACCCTTGACATGCAAAATTCCCCACAGAATGTACACCTGTGCAGCAGAGATGAGGGACAGGATGTCTATCTCAGTATCCAGGGTGACACAGTAGCAGGACATAACCTCACATTCATTCTTACTTTAGGACTTCTTACATGTGTGTATTTACTTTTCTCAGTAAGAGTTTTAGGCAGAATACATGATTGCTTCCTATAAAACAAAAACACATGCCCAGAAGACATTTGTAACAATTTTTTTTAAAGCTTTGCATCTTTCTAGGGAATCTGGAAAGAACAATTTTGTTGACTGCTACCAAAGGAAGAATTCTAAGAGACCCATTGTTCCTCCTGACCCTATCCAGGCAATAGTCAGTGTCTGTAACACAGACACATTCCGGGTTCTTCACACCATCACAGGGAGAAGATCAAAGAGGGAAACTGCACAGCTTACGCATTTACACTTCATTTGTGCTAACTTTTCTACAGTTCATTTGTCCTTTGACCACATAACTATTACCTACCAACTCCCATAAAACCACCCCACTGCAAACATCTGAACCACCCAAATAAAACACACCATCTTTCAAGACTGCTCTACAAAGGTAGAGATAACCTCAGCCTGGGCTGCTACGGACATGAGAATTGACTTCTGCCTCCCTCACAGATGCCCAGGACCCGCTTCCCTTCCTGATATATCAGATCTCTTCCTTAAAAGCTGGGCCATGGGATTGTTTTCCTCTCTTTTCTTTTCCAGCAGGACAAAAGTGTGATTTCAAGCACTCTGTAATACAGCTGCACAGATTAATTGGGTGATTCTGACTCCAATGTGGTTTATATGTGCACATGAGAACCAAAGACTCAAAGGTAGAAATGAACATGTGACCAGTGACAGAGAACACAGATTATGTGAGAGCTGAGATGGTCTGAATCAGGACTGTGAATGTCACAGTCCTACAAGAATGGCTGGTGCACTGTGGCAACCTATGGAGCTTAGCTGCATGAATGGTTTCCGAGTTCAACTGAAGAGACCACATGGTGGTGGCAGCTGCAGGGATGTGGTTTCTAACAGGTATAAGGAGCTTGTCCTTTCCCTGCTGCAGTGGCAAGTACACTGCCTTAAAATGTCACCATTACCACATCACCATAGGACACCTATGATATACTTGCAGATACACCAGGCACCTGGTCACCCCAGTAAGAGGGCATTATAGAGTCTGTAGGGACAGAGGCTCAGAAAAGACTACAGGACTTTCCTGAAGCACACTAGGGTGACCTTCCACCAAGCTTGTCTTCCACCTGCAGGTAGAACCTAGCAGTTCACCCGGTGAGGTCTAGGGTCAGCTACCCTGGGAAATTCCATCTCCCCAAGTTCAGTAGATGGCTCCTTATCTCTCCATGATCCATGCTGTGACTCAGTCCACCTCTGGCCTAGCCCAGGAAACCTAGAGCATAGAACCTTTCCTCCCTGAGGCATGGTGATGTGTTTGTTGTGGGAAAAGTCCTTTCATAATATTTCATAATATTTTATTCCATAATATTTCACCAAATCTCAGAGATCATGATCATAATGTGAAACACTGCTGCATGGGTCCTTATGAGGAAAGTACTTTCACTTAAAGTAAGACAAGACATTATTTACTAGATATACTATGATATCACAGTTATAAAAATCTGAAAATAATTTGCATTTTAGGCTTGAAGAAATACAGTTGTAAGCCATTGATAAGTGCCTAGGATTGCTGATTTTACATTAACGAAAACCCACCTGGGTAGGCAATTTCACTGACTACATGCCACATTCCTGCCCATGGACCCTACTGAGATCCAAGATCTCAGGTGAGTCAGACTGAGACCACACCAGGCATCACTCTCAGCCCTCCCTCCAGGCCTTTGGCTCCCAGAGGGCAGAGGAAGGACGGTCTCCAGGATGTGCCAGGATAGGAATATGCCCAGGGTACAATGAGTAGCACCTGCTCCTCGGTCCTCTACTGCTTCCCTGGGCAGGAGTCAGAAGATTCAGATCTGGGGCTGAGACAGGGTGTAGAGAGGTAAGAAACTCTACCAAGGCTGCAGACCTGAGGGCTGCATTTTAAGCCAGCATTGCTGCAGGTTAGTTCTTCCTCTACTATTGTTCCTGTGTGCAAAGCTTCTGGGAGATGGAAGCCAATGACTTAGTTAAGCCATGAGCAACGTAACTCCTTGTTATACTGGTTCAGTGGCTTGTCCTAGGGGCCTTCACACTGTCACTGCAGCCAGTGTAGCCAGTTTGTGTGTGCTACATCATTTATGCATGTTGATTCCACCTAGCTGGAAGTCTCTTGTAAGCAGCACTTGACCCTTTTCTGGAACAATGCACACTGCAAAGTTTAAAGAACATAAGTGAGGGACCCCAGGAGGTCTGTGTTGAAGGTGCCCAGTATCGGGCAGGTAGGCTGGCGTGTGCTGTGGTGATGCACGGGGGCTCACAGGCGTGGAGGTTACTTTTCGCTCTTACAAGCTGCCCACCGGTTACAGCAAACCAAGCTGGATAAGGACTGAGTCAAATTTCTCCATAAGGTCAACATTGAACCTAGCCACTGAATTCAATCTGGTTCTGGTCCAATTTGGTCTGCGACCAGAATCACAGAAAGAATTAAATTCATGAACTGAGGTACCATTGTACATTCGTTACTAGTATGTGCTGAAACACATTTTAAGTACTGCAAATTTGCAATTACTATATTCATATAATAAAATTATTGTTATAATTAAAAATATTTCTTTCCAGTTGCACTCCAGAAACAATTAAATAAAGAAATGTAACAATGTTTAACAGCATTTATGGCATTCATCACAGACAACACACTATCAAGTATTATGTATCTTTATAAAACACATGTGATAACCAACCTGGTGGTTTATACCTTATGGCTTAACATTAGTCATATGTGAGTAGTAGCTACTCATGACCTTTAACCTGTGCATCTAGTAGGGAAGGGTTGGCTTGTGTCTCTCAGGGTTAAACTTCTGAGACTTCTCCAAGGTCAGACCTCTTCAACCTTAAGAGTTCTCATTGATAAAGTGGCTTATTTAGTACACCCAGGCAGTGAGATTTCTGACACTACTTGCAACAGTGCTAATGATGACTATCTAAGAATGAACTTAGGTCCAACAGCTGGGAGTCCTCATTCCTATTTTGGGGCCGTACCTACATTGAAGGGGCACAGCCTCCTTTCCCTCGCTCACCTGTCCTTCTCTTCTTTTCTCCCTCCTTCTTTCCTTTCTTCTTTCTCATTCTTCTCTCCTTCATCCCTTGAAACCAGTTCTATTGAGGTTGAAACAAAACAGGACTATTTCCAAGCTTCTAAACATTAGAGATCAAAAACCATTTGCTTCTCAATTTTTCTGGCCAATCCCAGGAAGATCAGACCTATGAAAGACCTTGAAGCATTCAAAGGAAGTTGCAAAAATAGAACTACCATGCCAGTGTTTCAATGAGACATTCATCTCTATGGCAAAGTACCTGAGATAATTAATGTATGGAGAGGGAAAATTGCTCTGGCTCATAGTTTTGGAGGGTCCAGTTCATGATAAGATACCTTTGTTGGTTTTGATTTTGTGGCCAGGCAAAGGGATCACATGGCAAGCAAAACCAGTTACCTCATGGCTAGGAAGCAAAGTAAGGCAAAGAGGGACCAGGATTCCCCGGATTCCTTCAGAGGAATGACCCCAATGAGCTACAAAAGTCCTGCAAGTCTCCACCTCTTAAAAGTTCTACCACTTCCTAACAGTCCAAACATGAGACCAAACCTTTATACACAGGGAGCTTTGGGGGAATGGTCAGTATCGAAACCATAGCACCTTGTGACACATCTGTTGTCACACTCAATTTTCCGAGAAGCCAATCATCACCAGCAATAGAAAGGCCTTCAGGCCACACTTGGCAGGAATGGGGCCCCATCAAGAGCAACACACAGTCTTTATATGGCCTCACTTGACTTCTAAGATACATTTAGGTCATGCTTACTGTGGGAAAGTTTGGCCCCTGACAGCAGTCACGGTCAGTTAAGAAGCCCATGCTGATAGTCTCTCTCAGTGGTGCAGTGGCATCACTTTCTAGACAGGAACACACACAGCCCAGTGCACCCACACATTCTCTGGACAGGAGCACTTGTGGCATAAGAAGCCCATCTATCATCTGGCCATCTTCACACTAAACTCAACAAACAAGCAACCCCAACCAACATAAAGATGATCACAAAAGCCCCCCCTCCTATCTGGACCCTTTGATAAAAAATACACGAAAAAATAGCTCATAAATCTTATTAAATAATTTACATTGAGGCATTAGTAAAATCGAGGCCTGAGCTTTTTTTTATTTTTGAAAAGTATTTGTCACAAGACTTTAGAACTCTATCATTCTGTGTATATTCCATGAGCTCATAAAAGCAATTCGAGGTTAATGAGTTGCTTCACAAAAGATATTCCACAGGAATGGTTTAAATAAGACATGTCCTTAAAAATATTTTATAATTGATATGATTCTCAAGAATTATATTTTCACACAGCTCCCAAGGACTGGGGCACTGCTGTTCCCACACATTCAACAATAGCCACCCAGTGGCAGTGCCTCGCGCCTGTCCCATGTGAGACAGGCGGAACCTCCAGAGAGCTTCTGTCTTCTCTCCTCCACACCCCCTGGAGCACCAACAACCCAGAATTACACCAAGCAGGCCCTGGATAAAGTTTCTCCACGCATCTGCATTTTGTTTTTGATGCTTCCCAGTGAGCAGTTTGATGTTGATTACAAGCACAACCTTGAAAAATTTGGTCCCTCTCCCAGGGAATGAATGCTGCCTTTTGTAAGTAAAATCCACTCACCTCAGTTTACAGGATTCTGGGTAACGTGTGTTTCATTTTCCTAATCCTCTGCAAATCATCGCCTATAGTTTGTTAAATCAAGAAATTTTACATCAAATATATTTGCATCACCGAAGACAATGGTACAAGTTAAGCGGAATTAGAACTCACTGCACAGGAAATGAAGTGTGGGCACTCCTAGAGAGGGGCCTGCATCTCTTTCATTTCGTGCCCTCTGGTCTTGTCATCCCAGACAGGCATCTTAACAGTGATGCCAGCGGCACCTCGGGAGACTGCATGAGTGGCTGACCAGAGAAAAGTGGAACCCGTCGTTAGCCCCGGTGGGTGGCAGCAGCACCCCACCCCGAGGGTGCGGCATCCTCAACAGCGTCTTCTCCCTCTCCCAGGCTCTCAGAGTCCTCACCATTACAAATAGCTCTTGAGGAAGACCAAGAAGACCCAGGCCTGGTTTAGAACTGTTCTCTAGTCCGTTCCCCGGCAGGGGCAGCGTGGATCTACCCTCTCTCACCCGCCACAGCTGCCGAGGATACAGAGGAGCTCTGCTGCTACCACTCAGAACTTCTTGGTGACCTCAGGTCCCTAAGGTCTGCACAGCCGCATCACTCAGTGCTGTTTTAAAAACTGACCTCTTCCTTTCACCTTAGCAGGAATAGAGAAGGGGATTTATATGGTTATCATTTTAAGACACCGAAAAGAGATTCGGCTGAGAGGAAACTGTGCCAGAGCATGATTCCCACAGCTTATAATAAGGGAGATGAAGAAAACTTCAACAGACAAATGAAAATTATGTTTGATTCCATTTGAAGTGCCTGTCACACGGCACTCCAAGGGCTCTAGGGTCATGTTGTGGAGGCCAAGAACACACTGCAATTTATGATCCTGTTTTTCCGGAAGATCTGTCTGACAGAACAGATTTGGGATAAAAGCCCTGTGGGACACTCCGTGCTCCTGCTGGGTTCACAAGATTTGAAAGTGTCTGATGCGGGGTATCGTCATGTTTTACCAATCAATACAGCAGGTCTGTGGCTCTCCTCTTTAAATAACTCCTCCTAGATAACAGAAAATAGCACCAATGAGCAAGTAAACAAATTATAAAGAAACTGGAAATTTTTCTAGATTTTATAGACTTTAATATTGAAAAGATCAAAGTATTTTTGAGAGATGGCCAGAACATTCTCTTTTGTCTTCCCATGAAGAGAAAGATAAAATTAATACATGCTTGCAGAAGGACTTCTCTCCGATGTCATCTGAATAGAGTAAATATCAGGTGTCTTACCACGCTGCATAGGGAGGTCATGCATGGTCCATGAGAAGCCCCAGAATCCGGGAGTAAGCTTTTGTTTAAGTCTTTTCTTATGGGGCTACTTCTTTTCTATGTCCTTTGAGTCTCCCAATCACTTTGGGTCACCACAAGGGAAGCTGAATGACCGGAATGTGAAGAAGCAGACAGCTCCTTCTGAGAACATCCACACCTTCCTCACACACCATGCCCCAGGGCCTGGGAGGAAGGGGCAGCAGCATAGTGAGGCCTGGCCACTCGCTGGGCCTCGCCCGTCCACTACAGGGAGATCCCTGCTTATGTAAGGTCTTCACGCATGTGTGAGACCCACCACACCAGCTTACAACCTGGGGATAAGGACATACCTTCTCCATGGGTCTTTTCCCCTGGACATACACCCCGTCCAGCTGATGGCCACATGTCCTACCCCCAGAACCAATGTACAGGAAAAGCCATACCTGTGTTTTATTTACTTTTTCATTGCTGGGACTCAATATTTGACACCCACAAGTTAAGGAGAAGTGCTTTATTTTGCCCTGTATATTTCAGAGGTTTTATTCCACAGTCAGCTGGCTCTAGAACAGGAGTGGTGCGGGGTGAAGGCCTACCAGGCTGGAAAGTCACGCATGTCATGGCATAGAGCAAAGGGAGGAGCCAGGGAAGGAGACGCACCTTTGAGGCCACACTCCCAGTGGCCAGCTTCTTCTCACCAGGCTTGACCTCCTAACAGCATATTTAGCTACACAGGACCCATGATTCAGTCACCTTCCTAAAGCCCCGCCTTGGTGGGGGAGGCATCCAGATACTAACCACAATACCTGGGGAAAGATGAACTACTTCGTCTTGTCTTTCAGGTCACCCTGAACACGTGTAAGAATTTGCCTCCCAGAGTATGGTGCAAAGACAGTGTCAGTCTCACTCTGCAGTTTGCTACAAATGCAAACTCCCAGGCTCCACCGAGACCCACTGAGCAGCATCGGCATTTTTAAAGGGTTTGCATGTGATCTACGTGCTCATTCCAGTTTGCAAAGCGATGCGACAGGACCCACAAGTGTGACCACAAGGGACGGTCTCTATCTGTGACCTCACTCACCTCCATTGTCTTCAGGGGACCATTCTAGGATCCCTCGGACAACAAAATTCACAGATGCTCAAGTGCCCTATTTCAAGTGGTGTAGTATTTACATATAATGTGCACATCCTCCTATATTCTCTAAATCACTCTAGATTACTTATGATACATACTATAATGTCAATGCGATGGAAATAATCATCACACTGCACTGCTTAGGGGATAATGACAAGAAAAATGTTTGTGGATGCCCAGTAGAGGTGTGACTATTGTAGACCTGACTACACAGCCCACATAACTGGAACAGAAGCATTTAAACAATATAATATTCTCTACTTGTAGCTGGTTGTTTCAAATTGACTGTAGAACACGTGGCTAAAGAGGGCTGGCTGTACTTTTATTTTATTTTATTTTTAAAAATTTTTATTGTTTGGTATCAGGAATTGAACTCAGGACCTTGTACTTGCCAGGCAGGCTCTTGGGCCACTGAGCTGCATCCCCATGGCTGTACTTTTAAAGACAACACTCATAACAGGACAATTCACTGGAGTCAGCAATAAGAACAGATAAGAAGAGGAAATGTCTATAAACAAACACATGCATACAAAGAGAATAAAATTTCTAAAGTATTTCTGAAGGTAAAGAAATGCACTTGTTCCATTTTCTAGCTTTGATGTTAAGAGCTGGTGTGAGCCGAAAGCTGCTTTGGAGTCCTGATAAACACACGAAGCTACAGGAAGAGGGAGAGGGGAGGAAATGTGGCAGATGGTTCAGGCCTCACTTGCTCCAAAAACATCTTGTTTGGACCCAAAACAGGGGAGCTTTTTGTTTTAGAGGGTTAACTACTGGCTAGGAAAGGAGTTATTTGTGTTCATTTTACTTTGAAGCTATGAATATTCATCCTTCAAAGGTGTGTCTATAGATATGATCATCTTGTAGCTCTATACTATTCTTTATTATTTCCTCACTAAAAATGCAAAAAACAGCATCGGAGTCCTTCATGTCCCCAGCCCAGGTGCCAGCAGCTCACAGTAAGCGGGAACAATTTCTCCTGTTCCCTGGGGGCAGATCAGGCCCCAGGACTTCCACCCCCAGCTTGTCTTCAGCCCACATTTGGGTCTCATCCTCTAGAACTGACCCAGCTCAACATCATCCAGAAGTATCTCTCCCTTGTCCTTAGTTCTGACACTAAGTCTTTCAGCCCCCACCAGTGTTACTTTGGTTTAGATGGAAGCAAAGTATTCCTAAAATGAAGACCTTATTTAAACTCTCGGTCATTTAAACTTGGGTAGGACATCAAATGACCAGACAGCTCCTGGGTGAGCAGGCTGCATATGTGAACTTCGGTAACGGCAGAGACATCCAGGCATGAGTTGGGGTCAGGAGTGGGGCTGGCAGACTGTGGGTCAGACTCTTCACTTCCCCTGATCTCTTACACAACAGCCGCTTTGGACAGGCTTATAAAATGTTTAGATGCTTGGGATGACTTTTCTGGAACTGAAATTACCAGGCCTCATCACAAGCATTGAGCCTAAATTTTGTGCATTCCCCTTGACACATTCACCAGCCAGCTTAAAAAAACAGAACCATTCTCTCCCAAAGACCAAACACAAAGATCAGCAAAGGTTTCACTGGTGAACAGTTAAATGGCTTTATTAACTAAAGCTAAAGGAAACATTAGCAATGTTAACTAGACAATATTGAAACAATTTGAAACTGTAAATCATGCATAAAAATAAGACTCCACACCCAATTATTGGTGATCCTTGGGGGGATAAGGGAGGAGAAAGCGCAGCACAGACAAAGCTAATCCGATACTAGCTTTGCATTTGTAGTATGCTTTATGCTTGACAGTGCATCATTGTAGCAATTTCTCAGAGGGTGCGTGTGCTGTTGACCCTGGGAAATGAGGAAGAAAGGCAGTCAGTATCTGAACCTGATGTCTTCATCTGGAAAGCACAGGAACAGACTTTTCCAAGTCTGGGAAATGGGGTGAGGTTTCTTTTCAGAATGAGGTATTAGAAGGTTAAGAAGTGGTGATCATAGCAGTGCAACTCTGAAAATAATATCCTCACATTCATCAAAGTTCACATATGCTATGGAAATGATAACCTAATAAATTGTTCAAAAATGATATCTGCGGTCAGGAGAGGAGCCTTCTCCTGAAGAAAGGATTCTCATAAATGTTCGCCGGAAGAGAAATGCAACTGGGGAATCTCTGGGCTCAGGGTCTGACTGAGGCAAAAATGTTTTAAGTGAGTAGAGAATGCAAATCTTATCCCCAGCTATTCAGACAGGAAGAGAAGCAGATAGCTCTTGACACTGAGAAGATGGTCCATATTTCTCATATAGAACCCTCAATTCTGGAAATTTGATAATGCATTGCAGATAACAGCCTTCCTGAATTAGCTGTTGTCTCTCACCTTCATTACTCAAGCTGAGACCTACACAGAACATTCAGCTCATTCTGCAGGCTGGAGCACCCCCAGCCAGGTAGGAACAAAGGACTCCCTTTTGCAGGGCTTTAAAATGTTTCCAAGCTTTGCAAAAGCACCAGGAAACAATGGCCCCCAACCTGGACTCACTAGTTTTTTACCTTGCAAACATAAAGTTAAAGGAGCTGGGATGGGCTTGCTCGAATATTGGTACATAGCAAGTAAAAGAAAGATGTACTTGGTGCAGGTCCAAACTACAGCTCCAAGACCAGGGAGGTAAAAATTGAGGTCAATGAGTATTTTTACCATCTAGGGGAGGCAATAGCAAATAATTTTTTGCTAGCATGATTCAGTTTTGAGACTCAATGGTATTTTATGTAGTTTACAGATACACAAAGAAACAATGAACCTGTGTTACAAGAGTTATTGTGCTACATCCTAGCTCAAATCAAAGAACGGATATGCAAAGACTGAAGGAACCATAGTGCTTAACTGCGACCCATTACTTGAAGGTGAGGATGGACTGTACCACCCAAACACAGTTTTATATAGAAAAATTTTTGCTATGGAGCTAAGATGTTGGTTGTTGTTCTCCAGCTCATGATTACAGGGTTTCCAATAGATATCATGATGTTCAAAAGCTAGGCTGACAATGTTCACACACAACTTTTTTCAGACTATCCAGAAGGTTGCTAATTTTCATAGGTTATAAAAACTGCAAAGGGCTGATCAGTGTTCACAGGAAGGCCACAGGGATTACCTGGTAAGTAGAACTCGCAACTCAGCTGCCCCACCCCATAAAATTTGTCTGTGTGTGTGTGCATGTGTATGTGCAAAATTTGAGAAATTTAATTTTTCTCCATTTAGAAAAAAATTAGAGTAAAACTCCTTAGAGAAAAATTGGGTTTGGGAAATTTCAATATGCAGAAGACTGCCCTAATTTTAATCTTCGTGTTGTTCCTTTTTCAAGCTCACCCTATTATTCTCAGCAACCCACTTCTCTACCTCCATTGCTTTCCTCTTACAAATAGCTCCGTAGGATATGCTGCAATTTTTAGTATCTCTAAATCCTTCTAAGCACCGAGTTCAAAGAGCTATTTTGGCAGTTGAAATGTAATAGGAAAGAGACTTTGGAGCCAGGCTGAGAGGATGCAGGTCTTTGCAGAGAGGCCTTTCAATTTCAGGGCATGTCCGGGGCAACCTCTATTGGCACACTCGCTCTCTCAGTACTCGCCCATATCCCCTCTTGCTGCCACTTCCTGCTTGCATCCTACGTGCTGGTACCTGCTCCTTTTGAAAGAACGTGGATAAAATCTGCAGTGATTTAAACTCCAGGAAAGCAGGGATTATATTATATGTCGGTCATAATTTCAAAACCCAGAAAGCTCCTTGAAACTCATTTGGGAACAAAATATTTTGTCCCTTGAACTCCTTTAGGGGCAAAATTTACAGGCTGAAGTCCAGATGTGGGGATCTTAGAACACAGATGCTGCTCACAGTGATGTGGAAGAATTGGACCATGCAGAAAAAGGCAGAGGATGAGCCTAAACCCAGAAGGGGACAGACTGAGGCACAGCCCCGGAGAGAAGGCATGGGACACCTGGTAGTGAGGAAGAGGAAGAGGTCACAAGAGCCATGCACTGTGTGAGCTGGGCCTCAGGCCACCTGCACTAGGAGCTAACTTTGAACCTGGCTGGGAGTGCATAGGAAACACTCAGGATGAGGTAAGAACCAGAGCCGGAACAAGTTTAGAGGAAGTAGTGACATTCGAGTGTTAGGCCTGCATGGGACAGATCAGTAACTGGTGGGGAACAGGGCACCAGGGACATTGGATTTTTTCTTTTTTATTCACTCATTCATTTTTATTTTTACTTTGTGTTATATTTATATGCATTTATTTTCATTAATACATGTTTGTGTTACATAATGTTGTTATCCTCATTTTAGCAGCTAGCTACATGTACATAACACATCTTATTTCTCTCCCCTCCTTTCCTGGTCCCTCCATCTCCAGATCGTCTTTCTATTTATAAAAGAGCTATCTCCCTGTATCCTGTTGTCTATATTTTATTTTGCTCTTTAATTTATCTCTACCTCGGATTTCTTATATAAGAGAAGCCATGTGATATTTAAGCTTGCATGTCTGATTTATTTCACTTAATATTATGGTCTCAAGGTGCACCCATTTTTCTACAAGTGACTCAAGTTTATCCTTCTTCATGGTGGACCTGTATATATATGTCACAGTGTCTTTATCCATTTATCTACTGATGAACACAGAGGCTGCTTCCAATATTTGACTATTATGAATAGTGCTGTTATGGTCATGCAGGTAACACTGCAATGTGATGTCTTTGACTGTCTTGGGAAGATACCTACAAAGGGTTAAATGGAATTTCTAATTTTAGTTTTTTGAGGACTCTCTATGCTGATTTCCACAGTGGCTGTACTGGGTTATATTCCCACCAACAGTGCAGAAGGGCTCCTTTTCAAAGACGTGAAACTCTGAGAACAAGCTTGTCCCTCTTATATGGAATGCCAGGTGTTCCCGTGGCGGTGGCACTGCTCCTCCATAGAGTCAAAGAGCAGCATGTACAAGGGAAAATCTGCAGAGCTGTTACAGGGGTCCGTACCCTGTCACCTGCCCAAGGGAGAGCCTCAGCTTGTCCATTAAGACCAGGGCCATCATGAGCTTTTCATGAACCATTTGCAGAAAACCAAGGGGCAAAATGACCAAAAAATAATAACAATAGATTTCATTCCCTGATGTTATTTACCAGCACAGGCATAATTCTTTTAAAGCGTTTTCAATATGGCCAGTTAAATTTTCATTCAAATGCAAAAAAAGAGACTACCTAGCTAGTTGTTCACTTTGTGACAGAGTCCATAAGAAACCCTACAATGAAATCCTTGAAGATGGCAGCTTTGGATTCCATGGCAAACTAATAAAGAAAAATAGACAGCACATTCTGAGTGCAAGAGCTACAAAAAACGAGGTATCTTTTTAGCTCCAAGTGAGTAGTATGATAATAACCATTTCCAGGGTTTTGTTCTTATCTTGCCATGGCCTGAATGTTTCCCTTTAAAACTCACAGCTGTAACTTTCAGATTAAGTCTGTCATCCATCCTCTGGGGAATAAACAGATGTTTCCTCTTCTACCTCTACTGCATGCATTACCAAAAACATGAGCTGTCAGATTAAAAACTTAGTGTAACTTCGGACTTGGGATGAATACACTGAATCCAGTTTGCAGTACCTTGCACCAAGAATCTTGCCTGCAAACACTTCATTTGGATTTCATTGTTGTATCTGTGCCTCAAATTCTGTTGTCTCTTTCTGTTAAACTAAAAACTGCCAGCCTCTAATTTCTATTCAGGGAGATGGCTCTTTCAAAACCACACAAAATAAATCTGATCCTATTTCCACGATAGCCTCGCAGATGTTTGTAAACGCTTAGCACAGCCCCATCCCTCTCTCTACTTTCCTAGTACTGGGGCTCTCGAGAGAAATGAAACCAACAGGATACAAGCAGAGAGATTCATAGGAAGCAAATGACTCGTGTGGCCACAGGAGCTGACCAGTCCAAAATCAATAGGGTGGGGACCCAGGAGAATCGGGGCTCAAGGTCCAAACCCTCTTCTACAGAAGTCTGTCCTGCTAGGGGAACACTGGTCTTTTGTACTACTGAGGCCTTCAATTGCTCAAATAAGACCTGCTTGTATTAGTGAAAGCCATCTGTTTTGTTCAAAATCCACTGACTTGAATGCTGGTCTTATCTGAAAACACCCTCAGGCAAACATCCAGAAGGACACTACTGCAGCCCAGCCAATTTGACATAACATTAAACATCACACTTGAGGTAAGCATGATTATTGACCTTAAATCTCCACAACCAACACAATTTCCAATCTTTCATGATTGTAATGTACACCAGTTTGTTACACAGAACTGGAAATTCAGCTATGATTTGATCTGCACGTACAGCATTTGATGTTAATTTAACAAATTTGATTAATTTAGCAGAAACTACAATATTATTCTTCTATTTTGATATGGATTTCTTTATTAAAGCTGGATTTAAAAAGTCCTTTAGTGCTTTAAAAATATTCACTTTTAAAGCAAAATACATGCATAATTTTCCTGCTAGTCTCCTTATTTTTCTTCAATCTTCATGGAAGTCCTACCACCCGACTTCAATTTTATTTTGATTTCTACTTCTTCAGTGAAACTAGTTCTTTCTCATTTCTTTGATCTTTAGTCCCAAGACCACATAGTGATTCCATTTCCACTTTCCAAAGTGATGCTGCCCACAGGCTGTGCCTCAGTTGCTGTCCTGTGCTACCTGTTCATCTAACAACCAAATCTTCACACCTAGTTGAAGTTATCCCTACGACTTTTCTTAGTAAAGCTCTCTACGCTTTTTGTAACTTATAAATTGTAGCTACCTAAGATCACTTTAAATTTCATTTAAATTCTTCTCTTTCCAAAATCCTCACTGTAGTAGTAAATTGCCAATTCATAGCTTTTTTCATCATCTTTAAGAAATATTCTTAATTATATTTTTACAGTGATAATTTAGGGGAAATACTTTTCTCATCTGGGATGCCTTACATAGATACTAGCTTTAAAATACCTTTCTTGTTTGTAAAACTACCCAAATCCAGACTACACCAGTGTTGAAACATTCGGTCTTCATTTATGTTTCCTGATGAATATTTGTACTTAATTAGTTACATGATCAGTTATCTCCGATCTGTTTCTGGCCCTGGAACGTATGCCCCAATGGAAAGGGAAAGGCAGGACTATATTATATTCACCCAAGTGTCTTCAGATCTGTATAAAGGACCCTCAATAAACATAACACATCTGCCCCTGTCTCACAGTCATTTAGTGACCCATTGGCATGAATGCTCCCTATCACTACCAGAGCCCCTTGCTGTCCCCACCAACCCTTTTAGTGGGTCACTAGCAATCAGGGGATCTCTTTAACCCTCTCTCCTGGCCCAGTGCATAGCAATTAGAGTGCTGAGCTTATGGAAATCACCCCACGTGTAAGAACTGAAGGAAAATGGAGGAGAACACAAGAATTATCTCATTTTGCTTCTCCAGTTAACAAAATGTTTACCAGTCTGCTTCTATGCATGGGATGGATTTCAGACCCAGGAAACCCCCTGCTTGTCAGAAATGTGACTGACAATTTCAGAACACAGTAAAAAGTTTCAGTTCCCAGAGTCCTCCCCTGCAGTATGGAGATCTCCATAGTTGCTGCTCTGTGAGATCAGGGCAGAGTACTCCATGCAACAAAAATGACACAGCCCTTGACCCCAGAACCTAAATTCTACAACTAGTCAACAGGTGATGTGGTGAAAAAATGTAAAAAGATCAAGAAAAAGCAAAGGCATGGACAGTGCCTACCGAGCTGAATGGTGGCACAAGCTTCCAGGGACCCTTCAGGTGGTGACAGTCCTGATGGCACTAGTAAGATCTTACTATATATTGATGAATGTCATCTTAGTCTGGGACACACACATTCCATGCAGGCTCGTACATCTGAGCTGGATGCTAGCCTCCTCCCTACTTTGTTGGTGACTCTGGGCAGTTTTCTGATTGACCTCTTTACCCTTCTCATGAAAACAGAAGGCAATGTTCTCTGCCTCCAGAACTGCTGTGGGATGCAGAGGGGCTTAGTGAGGTGTCATATGCAAAACACACACCTCCTCACTCACCACAAGTCAGCACTGAATCCGTGCTAGCTCTTGGAAGCAAGGCAGGAGGTAGAATGCTCTTTGGACCTGACTACTTCCTTTGCCCAGTGCCCAACACAGTCTCTCCTTAGGGGTTCCTCTATCCCACACTGTTGAGTCTCTATGTTCCCCATCTAGGACCTGCCTGTGCTGCCTTTGGTGTTCTGTGGAGGGGTCTTCTTGCTCATAGATTCTTGGATGGGGGAATAGTTCTGTCTAGGATTGGTGCTCCAGGGAATAACCTGATCCTCATCTTGGACTCAGCCATGTGATACCTCAAGTATTCCCCAGCAAACACATACCTCAGGGTCTGCCGCATTGCTGATTGTCATAAACCTTACTTATTTAAATCTTAAGGGTTTTAAGGACAATTACAAATTGAAAATAAGAGACTTCATTCTCCTTATCTAAAGTAAAAGACATCCCGCTCTTTTTCTTAGAGAATTTGCCATTCAGGACTCATCACGGTAAGCCCTCATGCATCCTTTTCAAATGCATCACCCCAAAGACTAAGTGGTGGGCCTTTTGTCAACCTTCTGACCCAAGATGCCTTTCCCTGGGACCTAGGAACCACTGTCTTGAAATACAAAGAGAGAGAGAGAGAGAGAGAGAGAGAGAGAGAGCATGCACTCCATTTTCTGTCAATGTCTGGAGGCTGATCCTTGGGCTCCTGGCTCCAATTTGCAAAACCAGCTCATGTCTGGAACACACGAAAGCTTGTTTTTCTTCTGGAGAAAGTCAACAAGCAGCTGCAGTAACACAGATGTCACTCCCAATACCAGGTACATTTGGGATTAGCTATGTATGACAAACGATGTTGTCAGCCCCTCCTACTTAAGGATTGGTTGCTGTTTATGTTGAAAACATGTATTTAATGGGTTCTATCTGCCCAGTCACCTAAAGGGTTGAGATTTCTATCTGTCTCTGCTGTCTCTCAGCTTGCTGTCATGAGGTGCATTACATTCTGCTTAACGCTCATTCAAATAACAAAAGTGTTCTCTTTATCTTTATGGAAATGATTTCTAGGTTGGGAGATTTTTTTTTTGCAATAACATTTCCTCAGCAGGCTCCACTCTAAAGACTCCACGAGGGAATTGTAGAGCCCCAGCTGAGCTCAGAAGCTCATGCCCCAGTATGTGTTGCTTTGGACTTTAGTGAAGAGCCCTGGCAAGTGGTGAGAGCAGGGAGGGATCCTCCCTGAAGTTCCCCTCTGGACCCAAAGATCAGACACACCAAACAGGGATACAGTTATTGTCAGTCTCCTTACTGAAATGTCACTAAGCTGGTATCACAGAAGCAAAATGAAAATTGAACACACCTAAGAGCCCAGGAGAACTTTTTTCCAGAACATTGCCTTCTGGGATCATTCATTTCTCCTAAAAATCATTTACTGCCCCTTAAAAACTGTCTTGAGTCCCCAGGCTCTGCTCATTTCCCTCTTGGAAGAAGACAATTGAGCCTCAACCAAGTGGCCTTTCTTTGCATTTCCTATTTTGCATGGCTATCATGCACCTGTGCATTAATAAACTCCCATGCTGTTTCTCCTGCTAATGACTAGTGATGTTTTGAGCAGACTCCACTCAAGTACTGAATCATCAGTGAGAAAGTCTGAATGTCCCTGAATATCAGATCATATTTTTGCTATGACGGAACCATGGCTCAAGTTGCACATGCCTCCCCTAATTGGTATTTGATATTAAGGAACTCAAGGAAGAAAGAAGGGAAAACAATGTCAACAGAGTCAGAAAAGCTTCCAGAATATTCTCTGTGATGAGACCTTAAGGCAAACTGAATTAACCTTAAAAAGCTGTCCATAATAATTGTGAATGTTTATTACTCATTATGGTTGCAGGAAAAGTTTCCTAGGTCAGTAGGAAACAACTGGGTTTTGTCTTATGATATTGGATCTAAAGAAAAATCCTACTGCTATAGTTTGGATCTGCATTGTTCACTAAAGTCCCCAGCCTATTATTATTGGGAGGTGGCAGAACATTTTGGAGATGAGGTATAGTGGAAGGAAGTTAGGTCACTGGAGGTGTGATCTTGAAGGGGACATTGGGAGCCCAGCCCCTTCCTGTCTTTTTGTTTCCTGGATGCTAGGAGGTTAGTATTTCCTCTGTTCCATCTTCCCTCCATGATGTACCATTTGGTCACAGGTCCAAAGCAAAAAGATTGAATGTCCATGGACTGAAACCTCTGAAACCATGAGCCAAAATAAACCTTTTCTCTTCCTAAGTTGTTTATCTCAGGTGTTTCCTTACAGTGAGGGGATCTGACATACCTCCTACACATGGATAACATCTGTGGAATCACAGCAATTGGTCCCCAGAGGAAGCTCACATCATCTTAGCAAAAGGAAACTTCCTTACCATCAGGTGACCATCAGAAGAATCCCGATTCTCCTCACCTTCTTCTGCTATACTTTTTACAGGACAATTTCCTCTTTTCAGCAAACTGTGTGATCATCTCAGAAGCTGAACCATCATTGTGGACAGGGTAGAGGACTCTAACCTTGGCCAGAACCACACTGATGTTTCAGCTCTTCTTCATCTCTTAAATCCTACAGTGAGTCCAAGGAAATAATCTCCATGGAAAATTCTACTCCCCATATATTTACAGGGTGGTCCTAAAACAACTCAGAGCACTTGGAGTTTTCTGGATCCCAGGAAGCTTTAGGAATGCATTAGCTGTAATTAGCATTGTTAATGTAGCAGGGAATTTTTAAATTTGCATAAGAGCATTTTAACATTATCTCCTTTATATGTTTTGAAGAAGAAGCAGAAGAAAAGCCTTTGTGATTGACTTTAGAACTGGGAGTCTTATATGCACTAATTAACATTTCCTAGATAGTTGAAAAAAAATGAGCCACTTTAAATAATTATAGCCAAAAATAAACTTTAGAGAAAATGTCCAATTCTTCCTCAATATCAAAGTTAAAAATGATAAACATCTTTCTGACCTTAATTCTACCCACATAAACACTTTATAGTGGATCAAATTTTAAGTGGAATGGTTACACTAAGAAAGCAAAATTACCTCTGGGCCATGACTCACAGACATACTTACTACTAAAAGGCATCCTACAGATAATACTGAGAAATAAATATAATTATGACATCCTCAGAATTAAAAAATAAGAGGTTTATCCCTCCATGCTCACAATAAAAGACAATTTCACCATCACCCTCCAGCATACAACTTTTGTTTCCAAATTTCTTTCGCTGTCTTTTACAAATGGATGCATCAGGGACAGGCTCTTTGGATGTAATCAGGGAAATAAACCATCTCCTAGCAGTAGAGCTGCCCTCCTGGCAGTAAAGGGGTCTAACTTGTCACTAGACTCTAAATTGCAAAACTTGGCTAATATAAAGGAATGAGTCCACCTATATTGCCGTATGGTAGAATGAGGTTTCAATCTCTCTTTGCGATCTCTTTAGCAGATTGCCTGAGATGACCATGACATTCTAGTTTAATGCTTAGTAATAAAGCTGTTTTCTTTCTCCTCCAGCTTCGTGGTGAGGTTTTCTTGGTTGGAAGGAAGTTTTTTTTTTCATGACAAGTCTCCAGCAGGGACTTGGACATGTGACACATAGTGCTAAAAACCTCACAGAAGTTGCACAGGACCCTCCTGCCAGAAGCTTGTAGAAGTGTAGTCTACAGGCAGAGCCAGTCCCCACTACTGGCAGAGCCAGTAGTTGATCACTATTTCTCCAAGAGCTAACAACAGAAATTCAAAGTATGGTATTTAGAAAGGTTCAGAGCAATTTGAACTCTATGTGCTGTAAGAACACAAAGATTACGAATTGTAGTAATACAATTAATACAATTTTAATAACAATAAAAATATTACAATATTACATTTTATACATAATGTGGGTTTGTATTTTGTGTCTCTTTCATTTTTTAAAATTATTTCATTTTGATTGTACTTTGAAAAAATATTGATCCATGATGGTGTAGAATCTTTAAAAACAAAAACCATAACAGCAAAAACAATTCCTTCCCATAGGTAGGTTCAGAACTGACAAGCTTAAAACTGAGTTTTATCACAATGCAGAATCATGAGCCTCCAGGTTTATGTCCAGTAACTCTGAGGGTCCCAAGAAGGCACAACCTGGCAGGACCCAGATGTGGTACCAGCTTTCCATTAGTATGACAAAATGCTTGAAATAATCAACATCCGAAGAGGAAAGGTTTATTTTGGTCCACCACTTTGGAGGTTTCAGTCCATGGCTTGCTGCTTTAGGGCCTGTTTTGACACAGCACCATGCTGGGAGTGGGAGTTAAAGAAGCTGCAACTCAAATACAAAAAAGTGCATCAAACATCTGTACAGAGAGGAAACATGATCATAATGCAGCCTGTGCCAAGTACTAGAACCACCCCAGGTCCAGAACTCCACACGCACACACCTCCCAACCAGTTACTCCCTGCTCTCCACAGGTGGCTGCTGCTGTGATTTGGATGATCCTAAGTCCCTAAGTGTCATAAAAATTGTATCGTTTCCACTAGGGATACTATATCAATATCCATTAACCAAATATTTTAGTTTTACCTGCATTTAAACTTTATAGAAATGAATTATAGAGGTGTATCCTCTCAGCCTCATCTTCTTTAGTTCAACACTATGCTTGAGAAAGTCTCCATGTTTCTGAGTGTGAAGTCATTCATTTGCACATCTGTAGGATCCAGTGTGCAAGTTCACCAATCTGTTCATGCCTCTCACTGCAGAGGGACACTTGGTTTGGACCCAATTTGAAGCTATCAGAAACATTTCTGCTACAAGCCTTTCTATCCTTATCTTTGGGGAGACAGTGGTTGGATCATAAGGTACCTGGATCTTCAACTTCAGCAGCTCAGATGAAAATGGTTTCCAAGTTGTAGTCATTGCCCTACTCACTACGTGTGTACAAGGTTCTCACTGTTCTACCTCTGTTTCAAAATTTACTATGGAAATCTTTCCAAAACCTTAAATTTAACCTATAAGAAAGCTAACGTAGTTGAGGTGCTGAGTGCATTTTTGTGAAATTCCAGTGGCCCAGAGAAACGTTGCTTTGCAGATCTAAGACGAGGACTGGGCTGGGGTTGCAGTGACGCTGAGTTACTGTGCTCTTGTCTGCCACAGGTGTCTGCCACAGGCGACCCCCTTGGTGCTCCCAGCAGAGTTTCTCCTGTGGCTGAGATAGGTGGTAAAAGCACAGGTGGGTATTCATTTCCTGGTGTTGCTGCTAGTGCATCAAGTTTCTTTCTCTTCCCTGTTTAAAGATCCTAACAAGCAAACTGTCTGTCAATGGTGGCAGATGTTTCTGGCACCTAAATGTGCTGCAGAAGAGGCTGGAGGATCTGGAAAGACAGAGCCCATGAGGCAGTGTGCTGATCTCCACATTCCTCCAGCCTTCCAGGCTCACCTTTTTCTTCCAGCTGCAACTGGACAGCAAATAGCATCTGCAGCATTGTTGCAGGCTGCAAAGATGTAGGGCCAGAAGTGGAAAGCTCCTCCAGGCTGTGGACTCACTCCCGCTCTACCAGCTCCCCAAGTTTTAGCTCTCTTACTTGCAAAAATAAAATAACCCATGGTATGATCAAAAACCACGGTGAATGTCTAAATTTTTAAAAATGTGTTACAATTTATTAAAAGACATTGCCATGAATACCCCTCAGGGTTGTCCTCCTTGCTTTGAACACACTTATCCCATCATTCCTGCCACTTTTCTGAAGCAGTTCCAGAAGTCCTCTTTAGTGAGTGCCTTTAGTTGCACAGTTATAGCTACCCCAATGTTTTGAATTGATCCATAATGTTTTTCTTTTATGGTTATTTTGACTCTGTGGAAGAACCAGAAGTCACACAGTACCAGATCTAACAAATAAGGCAGATGAGGACACAGCATCATGTTTTTACAAGCCTATAAAATCCCATTGCATGTCACTTTCCAGCAGCATCCACCGTATTTTTGGTTACACCTCATAAAGAACTTGACAGGAAAGGAGCCCCAGAATTGCTTCAGAAAGTGGCAAGAGCAGTGAGATAAGTGTTTCAAGTAAGAGGGAGCCCTCAAGAGAGATTCATAGCGATGAGTCTTTTACTGTAATAATTTTTTTAATTTAAACATTCACTGTATATTTTGTTCACACCTCCTATCTGTCCTGTCAACACAATGGGTTGGTCTAACAAGATAGTATACCAAAATTATTTTATAAGCTACACAGACTCTAGGCAACTTGTCTTAGTTACTTTTCTCTCATCGCTGAGACAACATACCCAATACTCACAACTTAAGGGAGTTTGCAGAGTTTTCAGTTGATAATCAGCTGGTCCCAAGACAGGGTGGCATGGCAGACCGGCATCACAGAGGAGAAACAGTTCATGGTGGTCAAAAGGTAGCAAAGCAACAAAGGATGACCACGGCCCTTTTTTGATCCCTTATGTTTTATCCAGGATACATAGGGCAGGCAGCACTCACACCCTTAATCCCAATGCCCTTGGTCCTAGCATTGCATCATGAATCAATTCCAGCATCACACAATCTAGACCCAGCCAACTCTGAAAAAGCCTCATCTATGACATCATGAGGCTCTGGGGGAGACATCTAGACACAAGCCATAATACAACTGAAAGTTATTAACATAATTAGGTTTGAAATGAAAGGTCAGGGACCTTAAAAATATGCAGACAATTTATAGGTCATTGGATGAGTAGCAAAGAAAAAGACTTCATAAAAAATTTACTCAAGATTTGATTTGGTCTCATAAACAGAAATTTCTAGGAAAACAGCATATTTAGTATCCAACTACAAAATCTTTTATTTTCTGCTACAGATAATTATAGATGATGTTTTTAAAAATCTATTAAATTTTCTTTAGCATTAGCATGGAGAATCTACAATATTACCTGGTAAGAATGAAAGAATTTTGGGCTTCAGGCTTGAAAACTATCAGTTGTAATTTCCCAACAGTATAGAATACAAAGACACAAAAAACTAGGTTGAATATGTACTGCAGGTTATGGAGAGACCCTAGAAGTTCCATTTTTAGATTAAAGGATGGGAATAATAATAAGATGGTTAGTTTGGATTCCTCAAGCTCACAGTTGGGCTGCTATTAGTAGAGGTTTTATTACATATTGTTCCACTCTAATCAAAATCATAAAGTAAGAATTATTCAAGGTAAAATTATATGCAGCATAATACAGGCAGGAGTCTAGTGTGGAGGGGGAGCTCACTGGTGAAGGTCCCTATCAGTGAAGACAGCGCGACGTCCCCTCAGCTTCTCCCCTGGGTGGCATCCGATGCCATCTCAGCCAGTCCAGCTGGACCATTGCCAACCATGCCCAGCGGCCAGCACAGCCGGCCAGCAATTCCTTTCATTTTCACAGATGAGTAACACCAGCTCAGAAACCAGAATGTCCTTGGCTCTCCTGGTTTATCATGGCATTGATATTTATATTTAACAGCCAAGAAAGTCAAGCAATCAGAGTGATTGTGCCTACAACAGCTCTCTTCAAGTAGATCTGTTGCCTTGGCACGCTAGCCAAGGGGCATGGGAAATTTACACTGGAGGTGTTCAGGTGTCCGGGAATAGTGTGGCATGGTGTGTGTGTGTGTATGTGTGTGTGTGTGTGTGTCTGTAAAGCATGCTCACATGCACACACCATTTACAGCCCTACCTGTGCCATCAAGCGTGGGCCACATTGCTCTATACTTTGCTATTTATTGGCATATAAATTTATGCCATCTATTTGCTCTACCTGTAAATACTGACACACAGGAAGATGGACTGATGAGCGAGGAGATATCACATAGCTCGGGGCAGCAGAGGCTCTGGAGCCAAAGGAATGCTTATTGTGGTGGTAAAGGTGATTTCCTGAGGTCAAGATCAAGAATAGGAAGCAAGACTACTATGACTGGAGGGGTCCTACACTTTAGGAGCAATCGGTCTACTCGTTCCCGCACTCACACATGGGACATGGTCCCGATGCAGCCCACAGAGCCACGGGAGGCATGGAAAATTCCCAGTCCATCCTGCTGGTCCCATACTTCTCAGCCACTCTCTCTATTACTTCCTCATCTGTCTCTATTTCTGTCCACTTGGTTTGACATGCATTTTCAATGGGCCACAGACAAATAACAGAGCATCTTTCAATGAAACTGATCGCTCTTTTCTGGGGAGAAAACTGGACTTCTTCAAGTAGTCCCACTTCTCCCTTCCCTAGCCTGCAGATGAGCCTAGAAAACCTCAAGTCAAAGCTCAAACCACAAGAAAGGAGTTGAACATTCCACCATTAAAAAAAAAAGAAGATAAATGTTTGAAGAGATGGGCATATTTAATCTGACTGAAACATTATACAGTGTATAGCATGTATGGAAATACTATATGCTAGTTCATTACTATGAACAATTACATATCAGTTAAAAATTAATTTTAAAAAATTTAATGTTTCCTTTGTGTAACTTCCTGATACCCATTTCTTTCTGTCTTTCACATGTGCATTTCACTTCATCTTTCTGCATGCTCCATCTCTCTTTTGATGACTTCCTTAAGTCTTGATGGTGATATTTACCTTAAAAACTCACCCGTCAGTCGGTGGTTCTGGATCTTGGCAGCACCACAGAACCACCACGAAATTGATTAATGCCCAGCTACATCTCAGGGGAGCTAACTCAGAATCCCTCAAGTGTGTAGGGGTGTCAGGCAGGGATGTTGTAGACAGCCAAGAACCTCCACTCTCTGCCAGAGATTCTCAGCATGTGCTATGGTTTGTGTCTGAATGTCCCACCAAAGCCTCACATGGCCATGAGGGGCGAGCTTTTTGGAGGCAGCTGAATCTAGCATTTGTGATTGGTTCATTGTCTAGTGCAGGGATTCGGGGTGTCAGTGCTACATCTGCCCTAGGACAGGTAGCCTGCATACAGTATAAGGAAGGGAAAAAAGGCTTACTCCTTCCTTTGCTCTTGTTTTTTGTATCTTCCACTGCCTACATTGGAGCTAGCTGTTTATGGACTGAAATTTCTACAAGCTGTGAGCTAAATAAGCCTTTCCTTCTTTAACTTTGGGTGTCCACTATTTTGTCCAGAAAAAAGAGAAAAGTAACTAAGTGCGCAAGCCCGTGGATGCCCAGATTTCCCAAGACCTCCCAGCTAACACCATTACCAGGAAGCCACTGAGTTGGCTGTGTCCACTCAAGCACTCAGATCAGCCTGTGCTCGGGACCTCCTAGGTATGAGCATGCTCATGAGTTTTAAAATGTGTTCTTGTTAATCAAATAAAACTGGCTCTCATAACTGAAAGAGTCCCCAAAATTCTCCTATATTGTTGAATTTATTTTAAACTAATACATGAGAAGGAAAAAAAATTGGTTTGGGGTACATTTATTTATCTCCTTAAATAAAAAGGGCATTGAGGCAGTAGTTACTTATCCTCTAAGGTGGGCATGTGCTTCAATAATTCCTCCTCCTGTTACCTAATTAGAACTTCTTAAAATAAAAAGAAATGTACAAGAAAGATTATGGGCCTTTCTCACAATGCAGTCTATGTTAAGCAGAGGAAAGATCAACCTTCCACTCATTCAACAGATTCATTCCTTTGAGTGTTTACTACACAAAGCAGATGTCAATGGAGTTAATGATCGATCCATGCTGATATTTCAAAATGCACCACACTTCTCAGTAATAACACAGAGAGCTCAAGGAGAAATGATGAACAAGTTTTAAGTAATGTGGTCAGTGACCTGGATGAGTTACAGGCCTGGAAATGGCTAGTTTAGCATACTTGTATGTCTAGACAAACAGACCCAAGGAACATATGAAGCAAAGACCCCCAAGGGCTGTGTAGAAAGCAGGACAGCCCCCACCAAAGGTGCTTTTGTAGGACATTTTATGCAACAGTCTGAGCTCTTCCTCTCTTTCTGTCCTTAGGAAATTAACTGCTTCCTGTTAATTTTGTCAACTTGGTATACTTTTACTGGCTGTTAGTATGTATTAACATGGCTCCCCATCCCAAGAAATAGTGTGAAGTGGGCTAATGCCTGGCCCTTTTCCCTGCACAGATGGGGTTAATCAACACTTCTGGAAGAGGCTGCTTCTAGGCTTGATGATTTTATGAGGGACGTTGGACAACCAGAAGTAGAGAGCTATCACCCTTAATATTCATCCTGAGACACACAGTGACAACTCTCAGAACTTGGGGCCTTTGAAGTAATTTTTAGAACCCATTTTCAAAAGGAAAATTCTCCCCCAGTTCCATGCTGAAATGCCCACATTTAGAACCAGCACCAGAAGTTTTATGTCCACCAACTCACTGATCTGTACAAAAGCAGTAAAAGCGGTATTCCCAAGCACCCAAGGGTAAGGGAAGTATGGCACGCTAGAGAACATACGCCTAAACATCATTTTGAGAACATATGTTGCTGCTCCCAGGGGATTGGGTCTCACATGAGCCCAATAACTTACCCCAAAGCTCAAAGAGCATCTGCTCACCTGTATACTTCACCTGTGGAGCATCATGGCAGATAACATCCGTTTGTTGACCTAAGTCTGTGAAGTGCTCTACTGGCCAGAAAGAAAACTCTTACTTTGGACAATTCAGACCCTTCTAGAGATTTGATCTAACATAGGAAGGGGAAGATGATCATTCTGAAAAATTCCAAAGCTTATAGTATCGTATCTAGATCCAAACAGAGACCAGAGACATAAAGCCAGTTACAGTGCTGTGACAGTTGACTGTCAACTTGAGAAGTTTAGTTAAGAGAAAGACCCACCCTAGGGTGACTTGCCACCTGGTTCATATAAAGGGGAAATGAGGAAGGACCGACTGCTTCTGTTTCTTCAGAGGAGTTCCAGTCTTCGCCTTCACCTCGGATGTCATCTCCTGGCTTCCAGCACAGACATCAGCTTCTGATGCAGATTGTCTGGCCTTCCAGCATATATGCTTCAGCCTTCCATCACAGGCCCATCAGCTTCCTGATACAGACTTGCACAGGACACTGCAGTGAGCTCCAGATCTTAGACTGAATTTTTCAGTCTCCAGTGTACAGACACTCTCTGCACGCTTCCTCAACTGACTCTGTGGGTGACCATTGTAAGTCAATCTTGTAATTTCTTACATATTTGTATATCTTGTGTTAAATCTGTTTCTCTAGTAAAACACTGACTGATATGAGTGTCTGAAAGGAACAGAAGTTTAATTTTCCCTGTGCAGAGAATTCACGGATTGCAGCTTCTCTTTAAATCCAAGCAACCATTGGATTCTCAAGTATGGCAGTGGCTTATAGACGTATAACCTTTGTATTTGCTTCTATTACCACTCTGGTCTCCAAAACCATACCCGACCCTTGTTGACCCGCTACATACTTGAATACCCAACAATGCATGTATCAAGGAAGACGAAAATGCTAATGATCATAAGGTACTTCCACCCACCTTCACTCAGCACCTCAGCATAGGAGAAAGGCCCATAAGGACAGAGCAGGGAATTTAGCATGAACCAATATCTTGCAGATAATAAAATTTTCCATTGGTCCTAGAACCTTTGGCCCAGGACATCTCTATTAAATAAGCAAGGTATCAGCATATTAGTAATAAAGTAAGACTGGGTTAAAAAATGCATATTAGCCCCTCTATGCATCTTCAGGTGTAGACTTTATAAAGACGTAGTTACTTTTAAAAGTAATATTTTGTTTCAGGAAAATAGAATATCTTGATTTCTTTCAATATGTTAGATGGCAAATTAAATAAGTCTGTGTGTCCTGGAAATATTAGAAGTTTACGAAATAAACCCTGGTAGAGAATGCAAAGTTGTGAACTGCTACCACTAATGGCTTTTCTTTTGCTTACTGATTCACCTTAACAAGACCAGAGAGTGGACTGTAACCAGTAACCTTGCCTTTCCTGAGCCACCGAACTGTGATCAGAAATCAACTCAGAACAAAACCTGCACTCCGATTTCCATCCCAGCAACAGGCAAGGCCAGCGCAAACCAGGGTGCTGCTGTCAAAGTCCTCAGGGCTTCTGGTAAAAGCAAGGTCTGCAAGTCCAGGATGTCACAAATATGAACACACATGAGAAGTCACTGGCTGAGGAAGTACGCTCTATGCCTGACTGCAACAGCATTTGGCATTTCTCAAACTCTTTGGGCAGTATCAAGTCTATAAGGCTCTCTGTCTCCTTTATCCCTTTTAAACCTCAAACCTCAAGTGGGAGTCCAAATCTATAAACTGAGGCTTGGCGTTCTGCTACTTTTGTAGCAGGTGGATGTGCCACCGCTCAACTGCCAGACCCCATCCAGAATGCTAAATATCACCTGATTCCAAAGAGGTGCCAGTCACATGATCTGGGAGAAGCTGTGATTGCCAGTTTTCTACGGCCACTCATAAAAATCAGGGGCTAGTAAACCCCAAATTCATGACACAAGTATGGGGCGATCACTGGGTGGAAGCCACACACACAGACTTAGTTGGAATGTGAAATCTCAAATGTTATGAACTAGAGTTCTAATTGTCAATTGAAAAACTGAAAGAACATTTAAAAGCTGAGTAAGGTTGCATCTTATTTTTCCCCGTTTTAAAATACTGCTTGCTGTAGAATTCTCTAAGCTCAGTTCAACTTGCTCTGATGCTACTTATTAAGATGGGGGGGTATACAAAGAACATCACCTGGAATACGCTTATTCCCAGCACAAGAGATGAGATCAGCAATCCTCACATTCTTCATTTTTGAAAGTAGAAGGCAGAGAAGGGAGCAATAGAAAGACCTTGAAAGTTTTAAATAAAGATCTCATACAAAGTTGTTGCTATATCATAACATACCATCTGCCACATGAATAGAAATACTTATTTGATATTTACTTGATTTATGTAATGATTGACAATGTGTCATTATCAATATAACCCAGATGAGCCCTCTGTACTTAGTGTGTAAGTTTCACTAGCACATTGTAGCATATTATAAAAAAGAAATTACAGGTGTGGGTGGGCATTTAATTGCAAACCATAACTTCATACATATTTCTGCCTGGTGCAAACAAGAAATTATGCTGAATATTATAATGGCTTTTTAAAAAGGGTGGAAAATTAGGAAAACAGATGCGTTTTCACAAATGCAAAATTAGATCAGCCAGCCCAAAGAACCCACAGACTGAAGCAGCCCTGGGAGGGGCACTTGTGGTCACAGCAGTGTCATCTACGTTCACCACACCTCAGGGACAGTCTTGAACAGAGAAGGCAAGTTCTGAACTAACCCAGTGTCCCTCTACGCCAGGCAACAGGTGCCTTCCTGTGGGTGTGGTTAAGCCACCCTGGTAGTTTATCCATTAAAACAAATCTGCATTTCTTGTCTCTTTTTTCCTTAAAGGGAGACCTCTAAATTGGCCACTGACTGATTCTCCAAGCACAGCCCTCACTCACTGCCCTGGACCCAAACCACTTTTGTAAACAGCTCCAGTCCTTGGCCTAAAGGAATGCTCATCTTTCCCGCTGGACTGTTCAGAGCAACTTAGAAATCTCCATTTCCTGGCCCTTCCGACGCTTGGAACACCAGGAACTTCATCCACAACAACGCCGAAAGGGTTAAAATGCTACCCAAATAAACGCGCAGACAATTCCCTTAGAACAAGATGGCACCCTTCCCGGTCCTCAGTCAGAGCCTAGAGCTCCCAGCACCCTGACCCATGCCCCAGGCTCCAGGCACTCTAAGCAGGCTCTCTGCCAAGGCCAGGAGGGCCAGGGAGGTGTAGGCAAGGAGGGGTCGGGTGCTGGGAACGCACAACACTGAGTCTTCAAGTTAGCAAAGTTATCCATGCCAAGATGCTCCTTGGCCTGCAGCTGGGGTGCAGGGTCATCTTTGGGGAAGGATGTGCCTTTATTACTCTCTGGCACAACATTTTGGAGGAGTGGTCTTTCCCAAACCTGGGGACCAGGGCCCTGCTTGGTGGGCAGCCAGGGATGAGGGGTGCCAGTCACTAGGGCAGAGGGACTGGCTTGCGCCCCAGGTGCAGCAGAGGCTTGGCCCACCCCAACAGGTCACAGCTCCTGGGGATCCGCAGCCCTGAGGCCGGCGCAGGCGGCAGGGCCCCCGTGGCCCTGCCCTGGCTGAAGCAGTGACCCCATCCCTGCGTTTCCTCTCGCACAACCCAGGTTAGCTGCTGGGAACTCGCACACACAGCCATCTTCGAGGGCTCGCCCACAGCCCGCGCCCAGAGACACAAAGCCACATGCCTAAAGGACAGAAGCCAAGAAGCCAGCAAGTTGCGATTCTCGGAAACGTCTGGTCCCCGCGCCCGGGCACCTCCGGGTGGGTTCGGGCGGGAAGTGGCCGCTGCACGCGCGCGTGGGGACCGGTGGCTGTCATTCTCGGAAAATAGGAGACTCGGACTCGGGAGAAGAGGAGCCTCCTCCCCAGCCCACTGCTCCTCGCCGCGGCGGTCAGCGCCGCTGCCAGCACTCACCATCACGTTCCCCTGCATTTTAGCCGTCTTGATCATCGCCTTTTCCTTCATTTTGCCAAGTCTGAAGCCCACTTGTGACCTAGGGAAGAGTAACTTAATCCATTGTCCTGGTGAGGATTGAAGTAGACACCAGCCCGGCTCACGCCCGGGTAGAGACGGCTTTTTGAAGAAACAAAAACAAAAATTTTCCCGGTCTTTGGTTTCTCCTCCTTCACTCGCGCTGCTCCCGCTCGCACCCTCACGGATCCCAATGGCAATCAAGTCTGCTCACGGCGCCGCCAGCGAAGGAGCGGGAGATCCGGGTGGCGAGCGTAGCTTTGAACAAAAAGCCGGGAGCCGGGAAGAAGGAAGAGGCTGCCCGCGGGCAGAGCGTGCGGACGGCGTGCGTGTCCGCGGGGCACACGCGGGGACACTCCTCGGGCTGGAGGCACCGGGCGCGGCGGTCCCCGCGTTGGTCCCTAAGGGCGGGGGCCGAGCAGGCGGCGATGCCACGGGCTGTGTGCGCGCGTGTGTGTGTACGCGTGCACGCGCGCGGGGGGTGTACTGCCCAAACTCAGCAGGACCGGGCAGACCCGACCTGCAGCGGGTTGAAGGGAGCCCTAACTGTTGGAATAGCGCGGTGCGCGTTCTCCACTTTCCGAGCGCCCCTGCTGGTAGACGCCCCCTCGGCCGTGGCGGTGCGCGCGCGGTGCACGCACGCGCGGCTTTCCAAACAGGCGCCTCAGTGAGCGCGGGCGGAGCCGCCGCCTGCGGGCGGAGTTAACTATTGATCTGCTGCTACTGGCTGCTTACTGTGTGCCCCCACCTCTCCCCGGAGCTGGGCGAGGCCGAGGAAACCAGACGCGACTGTGCACGTCTGGAGATGGAACCGGGGCAGGACCCGGGGAGCCTGGCGGTGGCAGCTTATAAATAATGTTGTTTCGGGTTACTATGGCACGCACGTTGCGTCTCCATGGTTGCGCTCCGCTCTGCCTTCCTGTCCTGGCCGCGGCAGCTGCCCCAGCCCAGAGACTTGCGAAGCCTCAGTGCACTCTGGGCTGGCGCGGCGGTGCGCACCTACACCGCGCTTCCCGGGCTGCTAGTCTTCCAGGCCTCCGCCCCAGCCGCGGCCCCACCAGCGGCTTTGTTTCTTTGGTTCCCTGTCCCCTGCCTCCAGGATCTGATCTCGTCTGCTTCCCACAGCCCAGCTCAGGGGCGAGGACTCCGCCTAGACCAGGAACCCTCAAAAGGGGCTCAGACCCCAGCACCCAAATCCCCGATCACTGCCCAGTGGCCACGCCCTGGGTTCCCTGGTCTCCACACCTGGGCGCTCCTCGGATCGGATCAACCCTTCACAGCCGCAGTTTCATACCGTGGTCCAACCACACCGAGACGCGCGCTCCCGAGAGGAAGCGCGTGCAGATGGCGGGCACATTTGTGTGCCCGCCGACCCAGGCCGCTCCAAAAACTAGACTTGGCGTGACTTCAGTCCACAGGCGATTGAGGTTTGAACTCATAGCCTAGGGTTTAGGGATGGAGAATCGGGCGCCCTCGCCTGGGAGGGAGTGGCAGTGGTGGAGGGACAGTCTGGATAGAATGCCTTTCTTTTTCTTTCTTTCTTTCTTTTTTTCCATTCACAACAAATCTTTAATATAGAACGGAACAGTCAATTTTGAATTCACAAAGAAGTAGAAAATTCTAAGTGCAGCAGCAGCACTCACATGAAAGTTACAATGCCCCCCCACTACTACCCTGTGTGTGTGTACACTGCATACATAACGTACAAGCACGCACACTCAAGCACTTGGTGTGCAACTGTAAAGTGATCATTTAGACTTGAGAGAAAACAGAAGAAATAGGTAAACCAAAGCCAAGTGCTTGAAAGGCAGCTTTAAAAGCAATATGGCTTATGCTACGCCTGGAAGGTGGTAGGCACATCTGAGGCTCCCGAAACGCTGTTATGGCTTGTGTCTAGATGTCCCTCCAAAGCCTCGTGTGGTCACAGGTGGGGCTTTTCCAGAGGTGACTGGATCTAGATTGTGTGGTCCTGGGATGGATTCATGGTGCAATGCTAGGACCAAAGGCATTAGGATTAATAGTGTGAATGCTACCTGCTCTAAGGGCGGGTAGTCTTAATAAAAGGGAATGAAAGAGACTTGTAGTTGGTCACTTGTTTGCTTTTGTTGTCTTCTGCCTGCTATGAAATGTTTCTTCTCTGCCATACCCCCTGCTCTGCCTTGGAGCAGCTGACTATGGACTGAAACCTCTACAAACCATGAGCTAAGTGAAGTTTTCCTCCTTTAACTTTGGATGTTGAATATTTTGTTTCAGCAGTGAGGAAAGTGAGTAAGAGAAATGCTTTTCTCCTGTTAGGATTGGTCTTAGTCTCTTCTGGCTCCTGTGATGAAACACCAGAAGTGGGTGGTTTATCAACAACAGAAACATTTCTATATCACAAGGCAGCTGCCGTGATGATGAGATCACACCTCTGGCTGCCACACCTGTCCACTGGCTGTATCCTGGCAGGACTGGAGGGAGGAGGAAGGCAGCTCTATCATTCTGTTTTCTTTAGGGCATGAAGAATGCCATTGAAGAGTGCTATCCCTCATGACCGAACCACCTCCTAGAGACCTCACTGCCAAACACCATGGGCTTGGGAATGAGGATTTCCACACGAATGGGGAGAGGGGGCTCATTGTTTAGATCACAGAAGAATTCTCAAACACCATGCTTGTCCACAAATGAACCCTTGGGTGCAGATCCCCCTTGCACTGTTGACTGTTTGCCCTGTTTAGGGTAAATCCAGCTGGATGTGGATAGACCATCTCACTAATCTGCAGTCTCTCTTAAGCAACATTAAACTGGTTCCTTTTCTTCTTTCATTGGAATAGTATTAATTCATATGAATCTTCCTGTCTTTCCCATCAACAATGGCAAGAGGGTTCCAAAGGCCACATATCTACAACCATATACTGAGAACAGACCTCCTGACTGGACCCTAAACTGCCTTCCCCCACCCCATTATGATTGGGGAGGGAGGAAAAAAAATCAAGAAAATGGAACAAACATTCTTCAACTTGCCATGTGTTATTGTTTGTGTTCAGATGCCCCCCCAAGCCTCGTGCAATCATGAACACAGCCGAATATAGTGTTTGTGATTGATACATTGTCTAGCGCTGGGATTGGTGGTGTGAGTGCTGCACCCACTCAGGGGCAGAGCCAGCATACAACGTAAAGGCAGAGAGTAATAACAGGAACAAAAGTTCACGCAATGTGTGGTTCCCAAGGTTGGAAAATTGGTGATTAAGTGGCAGTATCTGGTAGGGACAGAGTCCCAAGACAGAACTGGGAATTTCATAGATCTCTCTTCCTCTTCTTGGAAAGTCACTAATGCCATTCTGACCCCATCCTCAGAACCTCATCTAACCCTGATTATCCCCAAAGCCCCACCTTGTCCCTTACAATGCGGGGGGGTCAATTTGGACCTGAGTACTGGTGGAGACATTCAAACCTCAGCAGACACAAGTGTCTTTGGACTTAGCAGCAGAGCTGGCTCTTGTCACTCTGGTTTCTGCACTTGCATTTCCTGTTTTCTTTCCAATCTATGAGAAGCACAGTCTTGCGATTATTTCACTGTGGTGTTTCTGAGGGTTTGGGCATGGAGGACCTGCCGTCTTTCATAGCACTGAGGTGGCATTTGCCTTTGCTTGCCATCAGTTGACTGATTGGCACCTAGTTAGCACTGGCAGGCTCACTGCAGACCTGCTAGAATGCAACCCTTGGTTTTGTCTAAACATCAGCTTCATCCTTAATTTATGAATTGCTTGCATTAGCATCTGCTTTAATTAAACTAGCTTTAAATTGAGACTTTTGGCAAAAAGGTTCACTTTCACACTTGAAATCAGGTAATGTTTACAATACAAGACTAGATTCCTCCTGTCATTTTAGTATTATTCTTTTCCTGTTACTTATTATTTGAAGCATAATTGCTGAATATCTACCTAGGTCAACTTCACCACAAGGAAACTCAGTATGTGCAATTCCCAATTTGTCAAAGTGGCAAAGGGAAAGAGGGTGGCTTTTCTGACTACTCTTTTAAGCAGATTATTTCATTACTCACATTCTTTAAAATGTGAGCTTTTCTGTTCTACTGAAAACCTCATTCACTCTGTATAATTTAAATTGCTCATAGCATTGCAGGGAGACATGTACTAGGAAAAAATGAGATTGATCATCATTAATTTCACCAAATGCACCTCTCTAATACTGATGGTTTGGTGAAAGCATCTAATAAACTGTTTTTACCTTCTCTGTATCTATTCAGAAATTAGACAAATTAACTTAAAATACATGACAATAGTGATTTGCATGATGAGTTATATTACTGAACATCCTCCCAGTCTCAAAGAGTTCATCATGTCTGGCAAGAGACATCAAAATTAATAATATAAATCGCAACATTAATAGTACAAATATGATCTGGAATATAAATGATAGTGCTGGTGCGGTGTTTGGCAAAGAGCGAATGGTAAAACAAGAGGTGACAGCTGAAATACATCTCATAGGACCAATTAAATGTGGCCATCAGGGACCCAGAGCCAGAGGAATGCAGCACCTGAGGAGAGGGATTTCATGAATTGTCCTGAAAAAGGAAGAAGAAATGTGAAACCAAGCAATGGGAGCCAAGTGAGTTGTTTCCTATGAGAACTGAAATGCCAGGTCAAGAGCCCTGGTAGGGAATGATACAGCCAGACCCAGGTTTAGAAGATGAGATGGCTTCTCCTCTGAGCTATTCTCCAAAGATGAAAACATGGAGTTAGCAAGACAGCTACGAAGTACCTCTACTCATTCTGAGCAGGAAGATGAGGATGTGAAACATCTGGGTAAGTAGTAGGGTTAGAGTCCAGGCCAAATAGATTATCCATGCAACACTAGTAAGTCTTGCATTGCCTCTGCTTTCCTCTGACATGTTTCTCTAGCTTCCTTTACAACCACACATTGGCCTTCTACAAAGAGGTGGAAATGAAGTTTAATGTATCACCAGAGTGATAATATCATACTAAATCAACTGGCCATTTAAACAATGATCCCTCTTATGGCTAGAATAGCACTTTTAATAATTTAATCTTATTTTTTTATATCTGTGTCTGTCTCATCATATGTGACAGGGCCCGCTTTCCTTTGCAAGCTCACAGTCTCAAAACTTGACATAGCAAATGAAACAATGAGGAGATTATTTGTACCATTGTCTGTCTGCTGTGATGCCTTCAATCAAGAACTGATAAAACATTTTTTAATAAATATTATTTTAAACCTAAGAAGATGGCCTTTTTGATGCAAATAGGTAGGAGAAGCCCAAGCAACATATAAATGATGGTTCATATTTTCAGTCCTTTAGATTGGGCCAGGAGTCCCACTTTGTCAGAATAAACCAAGCATCAAAGGCAAGATTTAAGTTTATAGCTATTTTAAACCTTGCTCAACTTAACAGGACTATTTCCTAGGCCCACTGAAATCACAAACTTTTAAGGAAGACATGAGATAATTCTGACTTTTCAATTAGGTTGGTCCTAATGATCTTCTATCTCCTGCAATAGGTTTTAATGGATCTAAATACACAGGAAAGAAGCTCGTTGTCTCTTTTTTTGCTTCATTCTGCTCTCTGAATACTAACAGGCATGCTGTGCTACATACCTGACTTACACCTGGCGGAACTAAAGAATGAAACTGACCTTTCTTTCTAGAGTCAGTTGTGTGGCATCCCTGTGAGTCCAGTCCGTGGCTCTGCCAGTTCCTCAGACTCCTTACAATAATTGGTTAGTTAAAGCTCCTTGACTCAAGATGTAATTTTTTACTATTAAATACCTTAAGGATGCTATTAAATACGAAACTGCTGACTATTGATGGGTCTTTGTATGTAACAACATCAGTATAAAGAAACCTTTCAAATATGCAAATTTTCAGATGCAAATTTTCAGAAAATATTTAGGTAGGTAAATGTATAAAAATCCTATCATCTTCAGAAAAAGTGAAAATTTTTACATTACAAATCTATTTTATGGAATCAATACAGAATATATATTTTATAGTTCTATGGAATAGTTACAGAGAATAAACAGCCAAACACTTATAAACTGAAGCTGATCAACATAGAAAATATATCTTGGCAAAGAAAATAATTTTAATTTTGCTTACAATAAAGCTTACATGTAAGAACCACTCATGTCACAGGCCACTTAAAATTGTAATATTCAAGCATAAGTTGTTCAAGGAAAACAGGTTTGAGACACATTAATAAATATACTTGGTTAATTTTCTCATTAGTTGTCAACTAATTAATAAATCTGTGTATATTTATTTCAAAAATATTAGAAAATTAACAGTAGCTAATAATTTTTAAAGATTCTATTTTGTCTACTAATATAATAAGACCTATTGGGCCCACCCTATAAAATATGAGAAACTCTGCCTCAAAAATGAGCATCAATAAAACTAAAAGGACTAGGAAATGCCTATTAAAACAGTTAATCCTCCCAGCACTCGGGAGGCTGAGGTAGGTGGAGCGTTGTGAGTTCAAGGCCGGCTTGGGCTACAACGCGAGCGCAAGGCCGGCCTGAGCTACACAGTGCGACCCTGCCTCAAAAAAACAGGGCCGGGAGTTTGGCTCAGTGCCTTAAGCGCCTGCCCTGGCAGGCGCGAGGTTGTGAGCTCAATCCCCGGTGCCGCAAAAAAAAAAAAAAAAAAAAAAAAAAAAAAACAGTTAATCCATAAAGTAATGCTGTATTAATAGGTTAGAATGTCACAAGTTTTTAAGTATTGATAGGCAATTAATTAAAAGACACATGTCTACTTGCATGATTTTTAAAGGGGTTTTGGAGTCAGGAAAATTTGGGCTGGGGTTTTAAGGTTTTAAGTCCGTTTCCATCTTTGCTACTATGCTGCCTCAGTTTCTCCCATTTTTACTCTTGTCCATCCCTGTGGCTTCTTACACACAGGCTCTTCTTCACTACCCAGACCCCAGTAGCATATCTTTTCTCTTGCACTGCTGCTACAATGTCTTAGCTCATCTACCCATATCTACCTCATGTCTTCCCCACTGCATTTACCTGGAAAATTCAAAATACAAATCTCACCACGTCACAGTAAGTCTCACCCTGGCTCTAGTTTCCCAGTACTGTTAAAGCAGCAGCCACGTTTTCAGGACCTTGGAGAGCTTCTGTGTTTGCATAGTTTTTCCACTCTCAGTTCTAACCATCTTCCTTCCTCTTTTCTGTTCTTTACTTTCTCTCTCCTTCCCCTCACCACCTTCATTCCTTCCCCTTCCTTGCACCTTTCTTCCTCTCATCCTTCCTTTTCCTTTTCCCCTCTCTTTTCTCCTTCCCCCTCCTCCTTCCTTTCTTAATCTCTGTACTCCAGGCATCCTGGTTTTATTCAATCCTTGTACTCACCCTCTGTACAGGGATTATTACACACTTGCTCCTATACCTTAAATATTGTCTTAGTTACTTTTCGCTCGTTGCCGAGACAAAATACCTGATGCCCAAAGTTAGGGAAGGAAAGGTTTATTTTTACAGTTTCTCTGGAGTTTTAGTTCTTTAGTCTGTACTTAGCTGGCTCCAAGTCAGCATGGCATGGTGGGGCTGCCCTTCATGGCGGCTGCAAACTGCAAGGTGCGCTGGAGAGAGAGAAAGAGAGAGAGAGAGAGAGAGAGAGAGAGAGAGAGAACGAGAGAGAGAGAGGCGGAAGAGGAAGACCCACCTTCCCTTACACTGTATATCAGCTCCACCCCTGGGCGGGTACAGCACTCACAATGCCAATCCCGGCACTAGACAACAAACTGAACACAAGCAAGCACCAGACTTAGCCCCATCAAAAGTATGTGAGGACTTAGGGGTACATAGCATATCACCCAATACAAATATTCTCCTCCTTTTTTTCTCTCTATTTAAAAACAAATGAACCAACAACATTTTGTTAAAGTACAACATGTGCAGAGACACATACAAGTCACAAGTCTATAACATAATGAGCTGTCACGAAGTGGACACAACCATGCAATCACAACAAATCAAAATATAGAATATTCATGGTTCTGGAGGCTTCCTTGGAGAACTCCTTCACTCTTCCACCTTTACTTCCTTAGGCAGTCACTACCCTCACTTCTAGCACTAGTAAATCCTGGAAAATATAAAACAATGTGCACTCTTTCAGATCTGGCTTCTCTCATTCAGGCAGCTCATTCAGGCAGCCCTACAAGACCTAGTAATGCTGTACATAACAATAACTAATCTTAATCTGCATATGGCACTCTCTGATATGAATATGTAATTACTAATCCATGTTTTTGTAGAATGGCTGCTCTTTTGTTAGCTAGTTTCTGAAATAATGGTGTTATGAATATTTACATATGAGCCTTTTTCATCTATGTGTACAAATATCTGAGGGTTATACACCTAGAAATTGAATTGAAGAATTAAAAGTAATACATGTTTACCTTTAGAAGGTACTGGTGAACAGTGGTTATACAAAATTACTGCCAGACAAGCAGTAGATGATTGTTCTATGAGTTCATGTTCTTCATAGAATTTGATGCTATTGGGTTATTTTTGCTTTATTATGTTTTAAATGTTACATTTCTGATGAGCTTATATGAGCTTATATTGATGTCTAGGAAATCTTGTATGTGTTTGTTACACATTTGAATATTTTCTTTGTGAAGTACATGTTAATGTTTTTGCCCACTTGTTAATCACAGTGAGGATAGTTTTCTCTGTATTTATCTGTAAACATGTTTAAAATATCTAGGATATAAACCTTTTGTCAGTTAATAAGTTTTAAAACTACATTCAGGTACTCCTTTTGAATTACATTGATGTGAGCTTCCTTTTCATTCAGAATACAGTAATATTGATTTTAAAATATCAACCTTGCCTGAAGTTAATCTGTTTCATTAGTTGCTAGAGACAACTTGTAGTTCTTCAAATTATGTCACATATTGACTTTCTAATTAATTAAAAAGAATGCTCATATGCACTATTTTTCTACTTTGTAATTTATTTTCTGTTCTGTTGTTTATGTCGTTGGAATGTTAGTTTACATAATTGGTATCTTTCCTTTCCGAGTTTTTTTCCAATGGGTTGTTCAGATGTACTTTACAAACATTTAGGTACATATTAGATAGATTTCAGATATTAATTTCTTACTATTTCTTACTTTTAGCATAATCTTACTATAGAGAAAATATGCTAAGAATTTCAATCATTATAATTTTGGTTTGTGTGTTTGTATATGTTTTATTTATTTTTGAACATCTGATCAAATTTGGGCAAAGTCTCCATATGTTGGATATGTAACATACTTTCTAAGATTATACATGTGGTTTTTATGTTTCTCAACCACATTACATCTGTTCCTATTTGCTTTTCAAAACTACTGTATCTTTTCTGATTTTTGTTTGGATGTACTTTCAGTTATTCAGAGAGGTATGGTATAATCTATGATTGTAGATACACCTATTTCCCCTTTTAATTCTGTCAACCTTTGCTTTACATGTTTTGAAGCCATAGTTAGGTGCATAATAATTTACGATTATAAATTCTTATCAGTCACTTCAGTATGAAAAGCCTATATTCATATTTAGAAATGTGTCATTTCGTGCCTTTCTGTGTTTTTGCAAGAACGCATATATGTCAACTTTATTTATTTTGCTTCCTGTTTGCATGTATTGTATTTAACTTGTTCTCATTTTATTTCCAGTTGATTTTTTTTTTTGTACCAGGGATCAAACTCACAAATTCACACCTGACAGGAAGGCACTTATGTCACTGTGCTAAATCCCCGGGTCCAGTCAATTTTTTATCTATATATTTTACCCAAGTGTGTATATGCGTGTGTGTGTGTGTTTCAGGTATTTATTTCTAATATACTCTGATGTGATCCTTTTAATCTTTGTTTTCATTCTATTTCTATTAATGCAACTACTGATGTATTAGCATTTCAATATAACACCTTATTTATTTTATATGTTTTCCTTTTTATGTACATATCTGTTATGCTTTATATCTAAATCTCCCTCCAAAACCTCTTGTGTGTATCGTTAGGGCTTTTCAAAGGTCACTAAATCATGGAGGCTGTATAGCTAAGTGTACTACTGGGGATAAGTCAGAAGAGGCAGGGCACCTGGAAGGGTTTATCTTTCTCCCCCTTCCTCCCTTTGACTTCTGCTGCCTGGATGCCATGAGGTGAGTAGCTTTTTCCTCCACCATGTCCCTCTTCTTTGGAGTCAGCTGAGCATGGAGTGAACTGTGAGCCAAAGTATACCTCTCCCCTATTAAGTTTTGAATATTGGGTATTGTGTCCTAGCAACAAGAAAGTGATTAAGGCAGTATCTTTGTTGATGAATCTCCTTCATTGTTATTCAACAGTTTTCATCATTATTCTTTCACTGTTTATCCCAGAAGTTCACATTTTACCCTTAATTAAGTAATGGAATGAAAATGCATTAATGTAAAAAAGTATTGTCTAATTGATATTTATATTACTACATTTACAGTTTTAAATGTACTAAGAAATTTTGAATAATCAAAGGTAATTAACAAAATCCTGCCTTTCATGCTCTTATTTATAATGAATTATTTACATAGGGTGTCTTTCTCATTATTGTTCTGTATGCTCAGTATTTATTTGGATTTACCCATATGTTTATGCTTTCCATTCTTTTTCTTGCCATCGCTGTTTTCACCTGTGATTGTTTCTATTATACAGAACTTTCTCTTATATCCCTCCCACCCTTTACTGGAAGTTTGATGGTGACAAATTTTCTAGCTTTTTGGTTTTCAGAAACTGCCTTTGCTTTTGAAGAAGAATTTTACAGTGTATGTAGGTTGTGACTGAAATATGTGTTGAAAGCTTAAATTTTTTAAAAACTATTTCAGTAAAGACACATTGCCATGAACCTCCCTCAGAATGCTCCCTCTCACCGTGACCACATGTATCCCATCATCCTTGCCACTTTCTGAAGCAGTTTGGGAAGTCTCCTTTTGTGAGTGTCTTTATGAGGTATAATTGAAACACAGTGAATACTGCTAAATTGCATCCAATGGAAAGGCAGAATTGTAGCAACATTACAGTGTATACTCATTCACCAGATCTGGCTGTGTGTAACCTCTGACTCTTCTCCAAAATCAAAATGATCATGAAAGGGATTGAGGACATTGAGGCTGCCTCAACAGCACAACTAAAAACCCTCATGACATAGGACTTCTAAAACTGCTTCGGAAAGTGGCGAGAATGATGGGATGAGTGTGTTTGAAGTGAGGGAGAGTATTTCGATGGGCTTTGCTGACAATTTGTCTTTGCTATAATAAATTTAAATAGTCACCATATTTTTATCACACCCCATCAGTTTCTAAATTGGTTTCCCCTAGTATGTGATGGTGATATCTCTTTGTAATTCCACTTCCCAAGCTATAAATCAATTCCTAGTATTTCTTTTCCTCTTTTGGAGTCTTTGTCCATGCCTGCTTTTAAGATACTCTCTTATCTTCATTTTTCAGAAAGCATATTATGATGCCCTCAGATATAGCTCATTTGTTTACCTCGAGCTGGAGTTTACAGTGCTTCTTAAATCTGTTTGGTATCCTGCTACATTTAAAATGTTTTTATCTTTAATAGAGTTTTTTTTTCCTATTCTCCTTCTGGACCCTTAAAAATGCCTGTGTTAGGTACTTTCAATGCATATTGTATTAGTATGTTTTGCCCTTTTCTATATTGTTCTATCTGTAACCACAAAGCTGAATTTCCTTCTTCTTTTCCTCACAGATTCTCTCTTCCTCGGTTTGAATATGCTGTTAAATCTGTCCAGCAAGTTCTTAGCTTCATATCTTAATTTTTTCATTTCTATTATTTCCATTTGATTCCTTTTAATAGTTTCCAGCTCATAGTATAAATCTCTTTCACTTATTTTTAATGTGCTAATCATTAAAATCCATATCTGATCGTTTTTCTGATTATTTTACTCATGTTTGTCTGTCTGTGTGTGTGTGTGTGTGTGTGTGTGTGTGTGCGCATGTGTATGTGTGCTGTTCATCCTTTCTCGGTTATTTTGCTCTTCCTGCTTAGCAATTTTTTATTAGATTCTCTATATTTTCTGCTACTTCCAAAGACAACATGGGGCTCTAGTTCTGTCTTTCTCAGAGAGCATCTGCTCCTCCTCCCAGCAGGCCGCGAGGTGGGTGACAAGCAGTCTTAATCCAATAGGGCTGAGATCTTTACAGTAAACTTCAGCCTTGAGGGGCAATCCACCACCAGTCCTCTGCTTTTTGTGTGGAGCCTCTCGGGCTCCATCTCTACCCTGGAGGAACCCTGATCATGTGCAAATTCCCCCCATCTGTCCTTTCCTCTCTCCTGGACCCCAATTGTCCACACCATCCCATCCTGGGCAACTGTGCTTGACCTACCCTTTCCTGGATGTCCTGCTGTTTGAGGGGCAGATTCCCCTCCATGTTCCTTTCCCCCAGTTAATGCCTACACATGCTGCACACACCCACTCATTTAGACCAAGGAAGGCTGTCCCCAGCTCTGGACTGGAATAAAAGCTCTCATAATTCTTATAATTCTACCTGGTATTATTTATTAGAGTTGCAAGTCTATTATATTTCTATGCTTAGAATTTCATAAAACCCTGAAACTAGATTTTAAGCTTTGTGGGAGTGGCATGAATATTTTTACTCTTCATTTTACATTCAGCATGCCTCATATATAGATTTACACACAGGGGTATATTAGTAAATGCCACATATATCTACCTATACAATTTTGATAAGGCAAGATAAAAGTTCAATTATAGTTATTCAATCAACAGATCTCTGGAATGTCATCCAAAGACTTTCAAGAAACATACTTTCACTATAAAGAGAGAGTGTGTGTGTGAAATCACTGAGCATCAGAGCTTTGGTGCTTAATTACTTGTACAGCTTCCCAGCTCTGCTCTTATTAGCCATGTGAGGGCCCAAACTTTCTGATCCACAGTGATAATAATGAGGGCACCCTTTGACTCATCATCCTGTTTAAATGAATAAGTGTAAAATGCTCATATAAATGAATTAATTTATGAAACACAGTGTCCAGTTACAGAAAGCACTCAATAGACACTGCCATTTTAAAACTATGAACACATGCAAGATTTGCTAAATCAGTGAGAATTAGGCTAAACTGGCAATCTGGCAATCAGTGACAGATACATATTCCACATTTAAATTTTACTAATAATTTAAAAGCACTGAAAACCATGCCTACCAATTCGCACCCTCATCATAATACAAAGCTGGAGCAGCTGAGTGAATTTTTTTGCCATTCTCCATAGCATCACGGGTCAGGCAAGAATGACACTTGCACTGTGCCATGCTTGTGTGATGGACAGAACACAGCACCTGACGTTCACACCTCTGTGGAGCCCCTGGATGCCTGGGAAAATGCAGATGCCCAAATCACACACTGGTTCTGCAACCTAAGGATCTGCATTCTGCACACAGGCTCTCAGAGACAATGACAAAGCCAGTTCTTGAAGACACTTAAAGAAAAGCTTCTCTTTAGGGTAAAACATTACAAACAGAAAGATTATGAGTCCATTAGAAAGACAGTAAGGGCAAGTTAGGGAAATAAAACAGCATGAGGTTTGGAGGCTGGGAGGTATTAGTACCCGTAATGTGGACATTTACAAGAGGAATTCAGAAAAGAGTAAAAATGGAAAAGATGGTTTCACCACTACAGTTTCATCGTGATTTCCCTGCAGGGATGAGTCGTGTCCTAATGCAGTCACAGCGGGTGGCGGTCACCATGATGGAGAGGTACAATCATAACAAGACAGTTCATAAAATCAAGCCCTAGAGGAATGACTCTGAAAGCTGTCTGAGTGAAAGAATGATTTCTGAGTACATACTGTGTTGATCATTTTATTTAGGAGCAAAAGAAGTAACAGTTAAATCCAAGATGCTGATGATATATACTTACATGTAACTCAATTTTGGCCAAATTTTGTCCACTAAATGTCATTTGCATCCTAGCTATCACTCAAGTTGCAGTTATTAAGCAACAACTGTATTACAGAAGGGGAAAGAAATGAGAGTCCCTCAGTCATATCCCTAAAGTCAAGACCATGGTTTCCTTCAAAGAAGGACATCAACAAACCAACCACCCTCTCAGAAGCTAGAAAACAAAAACAAAAACTAAGCTCAGCATCAACAACACCCCTGGTGTTGCTCTGATGGATAACCTTAGTTTCCTATATGTTCTGTCTTGTTCTACAATTTTTGTGAGAAAATACTGCTGTCTCTGTTGTCTCTGTGATTTATGCAACATAGACCTTTTCTTTACTTTTTTCCATGCTGTATATATAATGGAGTGCATATGTGTTTCTGAAAGCTGTGAATATAAAGCACAAGGCATTTATAAAATACAATGAATTGTTAAAGCAGTTTAAGTTTTTCATAGTTTATTTGTACTCATTAGTTTGCTTTACCTTTACAGTACTTCTGTAAAGCACTAGAGACAAGTTATTCTTAACTGCTGATGAGGTTTGGAGGCTGAAAACTTCATGCAGCCAGTCTGGAGACAGAAACAGAGACACAAACATAGATCTAACTTTTGCTTGGGCTTTTCTTTTTCACTGAGTCTGAGATTATATGCACTCAGAAAAGAACAAAACTCTAGAGGATCGTCAGTAAACTGCCATCCTTTTGCGTAATCGAGAAGAGTAAGTTTTATACGTTTCAGAGCCTCAAGTCTCCTGACGTATGTATCAGAGGTGTATGTGTGCTACACACATGATTTTTCCCCTATTAAAAATGCCCCACATGTATAGTTTTAAACTTTAACTTTGACTTTTTTTAAAATAAAAGAATATTAAACTCAAAGCTACATTTCACACCCACTAGAACTGCTATGACAAAATGTCAGCTAACAGCAAACAAAGCAAAAGATGTAGAAAAAGAAACTCTTAAACAATTCTGGGAGGAATGAGACACAGACAGCACTGCTGCTGTGGGGAGCAGGCAGCTGCTTTCTGACCCAGGGAGTATACGTCCAAGAAAAACCAGAGCATACCCACATGCAGAGCTGGACACAAATGTTTATAAAAGCATTATTTCTAGTAGGAAAATGGGGAAGTGTCAATTTACGAAGCAGGAGATTGGAACTCACTGCAGGGGTCTCCAATAAGGAAGCAACCCAAATATGCATAGGCTGACGGGTAGATAAACAAAATGTGTTTAACAAAATGTTATTGTATATAATCTATGGTGCATATTATCCAGGTATTATAATGGAATAAAGCACTGATACATGCTATGACGCAGGTGAGCTTTGAAAACTCTACCCTAAGTGAACAAGGCTGGTTGCAAGAGACTACATATCATATGAGTCCATTTATGTGATACACCCAGGATAGGAAAATTCAGATACTCAGCATAGTAGTTAGTCAGGCATGGTGAGCGTGAGGGGTCGAGGGTATAAAGAATGACTACAAAAGGGTGTAAGGTTTCTTTGTGAAGTTATGAAAATTTCCTAAAATTAGATTCAGTTGATAGCTGTGTAACTCTACAAGCCTACTACACATCATTGAATTACCCATTTTAAATGGGTGAATATGATTGCGGGATAATTCTTCCTCAATAAAGCTGTTTTAAAAAATAAACCATGAGGGGAGGTCTAGAAGTGTTCAGCACTACAAGATTTTTAAATTCTTGTTGTACTTTAAAGAAACTAAGATTGGAAATAGAAGCCACTACACCATGGGTAGGTTAAATAACAAAGAAAACATCAGGCGCCAATTACGTGCAAAGATTGCCTAACCAATGCACATTCATGTTTTAAGTAGAAATAAAACATTTAAAATAGGATATTATTTACCTAATACTGTTTAAGATAAGTGAATTTTCTTATATATCCTTTTTCCTGTAAAGTGCTCATAATATTTGCCAGGTTTTTTTTCCCCATTGATCTATTTCTTTTCTCACATATTGATTTGCATGATTTTTTGCATTAAGAAAATTGACTTTGGATGATATGTGATTTAAATAATGTGTCACTCATTTATGGTTTAGCTCAGAACATTTTTAACTGTATAATTTTCATAAACATATTCCAACTATAACAATGTATTAAGACTGACTTTTATTGACAGATTAGGGAAACTTAAACTATTTTTGAATAAACAGCCCTACAGCCACCAAATCTAGCTTGTCTTCCCTTCCAAAGCACAAGAGCAGCTTGAGTCTGTATTTGTAATTTCATTTAGCAAAGACAAAAACTATATACTGGGGAATGCTTTTTAGACATTGCTAGGTACATGGCCTAAAAACAAGACAAACACCAGAAAACAAAATAAAACTCAGAGTTCAGGATGAAAATTAACCAGGCTGGGTGCGAGGTCCCCCAGCTCTGAGAGAAGGGGACAGTTATGGAGGAGGACAATAGCTGCTTCCTAGAGAAGAGTCCAGTAATTCAACAACGTAGAGTTATCCTGGGAGTGCAACCTGGCATTCACCTGATCTGAGGCTTTTTTCATTTTATTTTAAATTGACAAATAATAAGAGTACGCTGTTTGAGTGCACATACAGTGCACAGCATGGAATGATGAAGTCAGACCGATTAGCACATAATGGATTTCCATGTCTTGAACACTACACAAAGTGCTGCAGGGAACTTGGGATATGGGTATCTCTCAGCCCACTTGTTTTAATTCCTGTGGCTACATACCAAAAAAAGAGACTGCTGGATCAGACGATAATTCTCTTTTCAGTTTTCTGAGGAGTCCCCATGTTTACAGAATGGCTGTACTAGTTCACATGGCCTGCAGCCGTATTCCTTTCACTGCAGGCCCTCACCAACACTCATCCTTGGCCATACTTCTGATAATAGCCACGCTGACAGATGTGACTGCACATTTGTTTTGGTTTAAATTTGCATTTGTCTGATAATCAGAGAAATTGGGCACATTTTCATGTCTATTGGCCATTTGTATGTTTTCTTTTGAGAAATGTCTATTCAGAACCTGGTAGGTGTAAGTTATTCATATTTATTTATAGTCAATCACGCACAAGGTTTTCATCTTGGAGCTGCAAATTACATTGAATGTAGTTTTCAAAATTTTTACAACAGGCACTATTTTCAGCATATGAATTATAAATATGTTCATGGCTCATGATAGCTCTTATTGTTAATAACATTAATCCCTTATGTTAATGCCTTAAATATATTAAAGCCTTTCTTCAAATACATACAATTAATTAACCTAAAATTTCTAATTGTCTACATATGATTTCAAAAGAAGTACTATCTGTGATAACTGGCTGGAAACATTTAGCAAATGGTAAAATAACTAGAAACACTATAATTTCCATGCCTGATATGGGGAAGTATAATAAAAATGCATTTTTGAAACACCTGCTACTTTACTAAGCATCTGAGAGACATTTTTAAAAATTAACATATCTTACATAATTAAAATAGGGAAAAGAAGGCACAGAGGATTAATGTGTCTCTTCCCAGTCTGTTTGTATATAAGGTATGCATTTGTGTGTCTTTATGACAAAGGTTCAAGCATGAGCTACATGATTTGGTGAATGCAGAAAAAGACGTGGTCAAGTGTGCTATAAATAACTTCTAAATCCTAGAAACAATTGTGTGGGGGAAATTAAAGGACAACAGGAAGTGCCCATCCAGAAAGGGGAAAAAAGGAGAGGAGAGTTTAATACTTTTTTCTCCCTTTTACTGAAGATCAAATCCAGGGGTGCTGTACCACTGAGCTACATGCTACATCCCAAACACTTTATTTTATTTTTTATTTTGAGAAAAGTTCTCACCAAGTTGCCAAGGCAGGACTGGAACTTGTAATCTTCCCTTCTCCTGCTCTTTTGGTGCATTTTTAAAAGGTATGGCAAGATTTAGGGGAACCACCTAAGGGTCATACAGTGCCTGGGGGTGGAAACTGGGCAGCCGCACCCTCCCCCACCCACAAGGCAGGGAGGGGAGTAGGAACTGGAACCTATGAATGGTGACTGAACACCATGGCTGCCTGCACAGGAAACTAGGGGATAGGGTTGGGGACAATACTCTGACCTCATTCCCCTCTGCCCTCCAACAATGCAGGGCCTCCCAAAAGCCCAGAAGGGGACAAAAGTGCTATGGCCATCCCTGTGTCCCTTTTTAGATCCCTGAACTGCAAAGAGAGACCCTGAAGGGTAAAAAGAGTGGCCACAGTCCTCACATCCAGACACCGTGAGGCTTCCTTCAGGGGTCTAAATTCTTGAAATTTACATCTTTGAGATCACTCCTGTAGGACGAAATAGTGGTCAACTTTTAAAAATTGATGTATGTTAGAATAGATAGTGCAATCTCTGCTGACCTGGAATAATGATACTCACTTTCTAATGAACAGAACAATAATGATAATCTTTATTTAGTTGTAACTAAGTTAACACCATTGCCCTGGGCATTTTTTATACATTACTGTATACATTTTATACATTTTTAATGCATTAGCTTAGCAATGAAACTGTTCAGCCGTATCTTGATCCATTTTCTGTTACTGTAGTGAAATACCTAAGATTGAGTAATTTATAATCAGAAGAAATTTATTTCCTTTGAAGACTAGAAGTTCAAGACCCAGAAGCCACACTGGTGAGGGCCTTGTGCTGTGTCACAGGATGCTGGGCACACTAAAGGGTGAGAGATGTGTGTGAAAGAGGTAAAACCCAAGGGACATCTTTATGAACAACCTGCTCCGGCAGTAACTAATTCAGCCTTGTGACAATTAGTCTCCCCCATCAAGAAAGACATCAATTCTTTCTACTGACCTGGTCTCTTTGTAAAGACCCCTATTCAACACTGCCACAATGACAATCAGATTTCAAGGAGGTTCAGAGGGAACCCCAGCAGTGGTACCAGTGCATATCCCCCCAGTAGGAGGAGGTGGATCAAAACAAGATGGACCATCACAGTGCTTTTTGTGACAAAGCCAGAACTTGAATTTCACAAGGTTGTCTTAGAGTGTCTTTTCTGATCAGCTCAGGACACCAATTTGAGTTTTCATTTCTCACATGAGTTTTCCTGCACCACTCATTGTAGATGGGAGATCTCAGTCCTCCACCCTGGGCACTGGTAGTGGGCCATACCTGTCCCTTTTAGGTGCCAAGCTCCTGCCTCGGGCCAGAGTGAAGGTTCAAAGGCATATTGTCAAGGTTCTCTGGAGGAACAGAATTGACAGAAAGTATAGTACAATTATGTAAGAAGACCTATCAGGTGGCTTGCAGGATAGAGGTAGGAGAGTCCATGATGACTGTCTACACACCAGAGATCTAGAGGATCCAGGAGCTGCTCAGCCCAAAAAGATGGTAGCTGTGGACCAAAAGGGATTGAGGATGAAGCATCAGTCCAAGGTTGAAGGCTTGTGAGCTCCCTGGAGACTCTGATATGGGTCTGCACTGGTGCTGAAGAAACTGGAGACCTGTACCCAAAGGCAACGGCAGCAAGGATGCACCCTCTCAGGAAGACCAGAGGGGCATGCTTCCTTCTCTCCTTTATTTATTTATTATTCTGTCCAGGCTACAAGCCTATCAGTTGGTGCCACCGCTAATCGTGTGGGCCTTCCTTATAGTTTGCTGGCCCACATGTCAGTCATTGATAGACATACCCAGAACTGCGAGAACTGTGCTTACTAACCTGTTAGGAGGAATCTTGCTCTAGTCAAGTTGACACATCAGAATCAAGGTCATGAAAGGGAAGCCTATGCCCCATCAGCCCTTGCATCCCTAATCTCCAGTGGCAGCAGGAGTGGCTCAGCCCCTCCACCTGCCATGGCCTTGCCTCTGTGTTCTGGCACCTCTGCCACTTGCTTCTGTCCCTATCCCCACAGATCCCAACACCCATGGGAGACTAGGCAAGATTTTATTCCTTATTGCCCCTGAACAAAACATTTTATGCTTCGATATTTTCAGCAGAGTAATTTTCATTGTGTGGACCACATTCCTTATCGAAAGAACCAGCCAAATAGGAGAATGCAGGAGACATAAGCTCTCCCCGCAGAATGTATTTATGTAGTTATGGATTCCTGAACTGTGGAGCAGCCATGGGGGCATAAATATCACTTTTCTGCATCCCCCACATACCACAATAAGCTGTCACAACACAGCCTGATGCTGCCTTAATCGTAGCAGATAATGATAATTATATACTGCCTCCATTAACTCCCCACATCTTGTCATGTACTTCCCCTTTGCATTCAGCAGCTCCTATATATGGAAAAGGAAATAAAAACCTCATCTTCATTAAACATCCCTGCTTAAAGCTGAAGGGGAAAAAAGGCTCTACAAAGCAGCACGTGGAGAGTTACAGTGAACGAGATCACTGGGTTTAATTCCTACACAGCAAGCCAAAAATGTACTCACTGATCAGCCTTCACAGGAAGTAAATGGTTCTTTGAAGCCCCAGACACATGAGTTGCACAATCCCTTGTAGCCTTTTGTGTAATATCAAGGATCTAAGGGGTGGGAGGGTACTATATCATAATTGGACTGAGAGTCTCAGAATATATTGCATGGAGGGAAACCAAGAGCAAGTTCCCAGTCTTGGGCCAAATTCAGAGCTTCCCCTGGAGAAAGGAAATGTTGAAAATATTACTAGTATCTCCAGTTTTTCCTTGATATACTGAAAAAGTTTCCCATCACATTACTGTGGCAGGACCAATGTCCTAGTGTGACCTTCCCACACACGGGGCACAAGAACCTTGCTTTGATGGGAAGTCATCAGTAACAGAGCTCCCTCAAAGATTCAGTGTAGTTACAATTAATCCACTCATTCTAACTTGAGTTTCTTTCAACTGATTGCCAAGAAAATTATCATGTCATTTTCTGAGAAAGAAAGAGAAGAGGAAATAATAAACTGATAAAGACCCCCCTAATTCAAGTTTGGCTAGCACTGTTTTGTGAGCTGTCCTTAGAAGACATATGTTAATGATGGCACAAGCACATTAGTATGTAAATGGTACTGGGAAAATCACATCATCATGATTTTGAATCTGGAGAAATCTCTGAAGTCGATTGAGAACTCGATATATATTTTTGTACAATTAATTTAGTTCTTCAACTTGTTCTTCATTTAAGCAAAGGACACCTTAAAGCTAACCACATTCATATTGTCAAAAATATCTAGATACCTAGTGTTGTATTTAATGAGGCTTTAGAATTATACAGATAGGATCTGAATTATTCAGGCAAATCAAATATTACTAGCTTCTGCATAGCCATACCTTTGTAAGAGTAAAGATTCCAGATATGAGAATCATAATCAGTCCAGGTATATCTATTTTGTGTGTGATTTAATTTAATGGATGTCCTAATAGTGCATGGACATTCTGTGCAGTACAAAGGAAAGAAAACCTCATCCCAAAGGACTTAACATTCAAAGCGTGTCCCCAAACATTCTCTGGTAGAAGAATCATGGCTCTGTTCCAAAGTCACATGCCACCAAACTGATCAGAGGCTGGACAGAGAGAACATTTTTCAAGTGGTAGAAATAGCTCCTTCCTGACAGAATTTTAGATTTTGTGTTGAGCTTAGCACTTTAAATATTGACTATAGCAACTAGAACCAGCAATGCTTCACCTCCCCCCACACACAGAATTTCTAAGTTCTAAGGACATATAATCACAAGTGTAAATTAGAATTCTAAGTTACTACCAAGGATTCTGTTTAACCTGTCTGAAAAAGAAGATGCTCAAAATTTTCAGATGAAAGTTTTAACCTAGCTTGTGACCTAGAAATGTGGCCTTGTAAAGAAACAAATTATTTCTATTTTAAAGGTTTTTTTATAACAGAAAAAAAGATTTAATTTAGAGCATTTATCTGATAATTTTATTAATATTTTGTATACTTGAAAGTAAATAGGCAATGCACTAGGCAATGGGAAGTGTAAGACCATTCTTGTGATTTGCATAAGATTATGTTTGGGCCTTTTCTGTGACATAGCACCTGACCTGTTTAAGGGGGGCTTGGTGTCTTCCTTGGAGCTCATTCTGTGGGTGGTACAGATCAATCCTTATAAGCAGTGGGTGACCTAATATCACTCCTCACCTTGGATAGAGGCACAGAAGACCTTGGTCATTTTGGAAATGTGATCTGGATAATTACACAAAATGTCATTATTAGTCATTAACACTCAGACCCTAAATTAATTATTCTGATAAATTAGTAAACAGAGGTCCCTTTGGGTGGATGCAGGGCAGGTGCGTTTATAGATGGACTCAGAGGAGTCTGACGGACAAGGAGATATGTTCATGTCAGACAAGGGTCAGATGTCAATCCACAAGAAGGATTCCTTTCAAATCATAATTATGCTTCAGACTCGCTGTTCCCCCAGTCACATTCAGTGCCTCAGACTTGTGCTAATATTTGTCATTTATAATTCTGTGAATTAAGTAAAAGCTAGCAGGATGTCAGTGAAAATGGCAGAATAAGAATCTCTGAACATTTTCTTCTCTATTAAAGTAATGAAAAAACTGAAAAAAGTCAGAACCAATTTTTCAGAAATATGGAAAGTAACCAAAGCACTACATAAATCTGGAAAGCATTTATTCAAAATATTGGCCAAATTTTATCAAGATCTATGATCTTGTGATGTTTTAACTTTTCCTATTACCATCCTCACTCCCACCCTAGTCTGCACACTCAGTGAAACCAGCAGTATGGTGGCCTCCAAGGAAGAAGGACAAGGTTGGAGCTCCTGGAAGCCTCATTTCCAGAGCATTGTCATTTGTCCTGACTGATAGTGTGCAGCCAGGCCCCATCACAGGTCACCTTTATTTTGAAAGACTTGGTACTTGCCCATTGTAGAAAGTTTGTAAGTTGGAGGAAGTCATTGGAATCATTCACTGAGAATGAAGTCACTGGAATCATTAACTTCTTGGCTGTCTGCCACCCTAGCTAGCAGTTAGGTGAGACAATAGGCTAAACAGATGTTTCAGAAGGTAAGCCCAAGAGTTGAAGTATCCGCAGGACCTTTGGAAAGTTTAAAACATTTCCCACAATAGAGACGGCTGCACATGTTCCTACAGTAGCAGTCATACACAGAAAGTGCCTAAATTCTTGCTCTGGCTGACTCTGAGGTATAGACTTTGAGGTACTGCTTAAACAGGAAGTGAGGGCTAAGGCAGAGTTTCTGAATATCTGGCTAAAAACTAACGTGTTCAACACACGTGTACATTGGCAGAGACTGGAAGATTCACTGGTACCAAGCCAATGCAGTTGGAAATCTCTGTCCAATCATTAGCTGAGCAGTAAGCTAATTAGCAGAGATAACAGTGTCTATATATGAAAGAGTATGGAGACTTACGAGAAGACACTAAATAACAACAACAAACACTAAGAGGAGGTATCTGAATTTCTGGGTTGCCACAGTATACTATTTCAAATGCTTGATTTTCAAGAAAAAATAGAGATATGCAAATTAAGTGAGAAGAAGAATCTCAGCTCCCTTCTTGGCAAAAGTTGAAGAGATGAACCTTAAATCTAGGCAAAATGCAAGGGACCTTGAATGGTTGTGATAATCTTGAAAATGGAGAACTCATTTTTTTTGTTAGAAAATATTTCCTTGCTAAATTGAACTTTAATGCATGACTTGGCTATGTCCACTGAGGTCATGGACTAATGAGTTGATATCATGGACATCACCTTGCCTTTGTCAGTTTCCTGCTGAGCGCCATCCCCAGTGGAAGTTGCCATCTGTTATAGCACAAAGAACATGTGCACTTCCTAGCTTGAAAAAACTCTGGTTGACATAAAAGTATCATAACAGACCAAGGCTTTTCAGTGTAAGATGGGGAAATGACCAGAGGGTACAATCGCCAATCCTGCCTCAAGCCCTAGACATAGCAAATTCTGCACAACACTGGACAATGAAAATGAGTGTTCAGGGTGGAACAAAAGATATTAGTACTTTCTGCAGTGGCAGTAACTGAGATCAGGGTGGAGTTGGAACTATATCATTGGACACACAGAGCCAGAATGGCTACACAAAGTAAAAACAAAAGTCAATTGCCTTGGACAGTTGTGAAAGAGAGAGGGAAAAGAGGGTCAAGGGTGGGTCGAAAGGTGTCAGCTTGTGTGCTATGGCTAGAGCCACGGGGCATTTGGCACCTCTGTTCCTCTTCCCCTCCTGGGTCTCAGTGAGATGTGGGGATGCGGGCAGTGCCTATATGCCAAAAATTAGCTCTGGACACACTTTACCTCACAGCGTGTTCACCCTCTTCCTTCATCTCTCTGAAAGTAGCGTAAAATCATGTCTATCCATTGCAGCTGAGATTCATTTTGGCATACTGAAATCTATAAACTACTCAACTAGTGTTTGAAGAAAGGGAAATGAAGAATATACAACATGAGAGTTCTTATGTTTCCAAGAACGTAAGAAAAGAAAATAAATGTTTAGGAAGCCCTTTCTTTCTTTCCTTCCTTCTCTCTCTCTCTCTCTCTCTCTCTCTCTCTCTCTCTCTCTCTCTCTCTCTGTCTCTCTCTCTGTCTCTCTTTTCTTTCTTTCTTTCTTTTTTATTTGTTTTTGAGGCAGAATCTTGCTATATAGTTCAGGTTAGTCCTGGACTCACTATGTAGCCCAGACTGGCCTTGAAATTGCAGCAGTTCTCCTGCCTCAGCCTCCTGAGTGCTGGGATTACAGACCTGTGCCACCACACCCAGCCCATTGGTTTCATATGTAAACACTCATGCGCACAGGTTCATCATGGCTCACACCACATGCTGTATGTCTAGATGTACAGCATGGTCCAGGGAGAGAGACTGAGGTGCTGCAGCATCTTTGCCTGCCCCTCCCAGCCAGGCTGCCCCAGTGCAGAGTCCAACAGAGAGTCTGAGCACTTAGTTAAGTCTCACTACTGCAGAAGCAACTAGCAAACCTGGTACTGGTAATTTAAAGTCACCAGACAGACCAGAGCATAAGGATAGTCATCAGAGAGATGAGAGTAGAGTGCCGCATGTGGAAAATTAAAGAGAAATAATGCAGATCAAAAATTGTATCACTGCCGGGCATGGTGGCACTTGCTTGTAAGCCCAACATTCGTGAGGCGGAGGCAGGAGGATCACTGTGAGTTTAGGGCCAGCCTGCACTACATAGTGAGACCCTGTTTCAGAAAAAAATTGTATCACTGAAAGTAAAACTCAGTACGCGAGCAAAATACTGTTAGATACCCCTAAATGTAAGTTATACAACCATGAAATTACTCTTTGGAATTGTTCAAGAATTTACTCAAGTAATGAAAAGAAAAAGTATGAAAGCACATAGAAGCTAGATCTGAAATTTGCAATATTAGTGTACTAGAATTTGCAGATAAGGGAAATGAAGATAATATAGGAGAGAAATATTCAAAAATATCTGAAGAAGTTTTCACAGACCCACGGGAGTCAACATAAATTGAAATTGTTCTCTTTAAATAAGCAGAATGTAGTGATAAAAGTAATATAAAACAAAAATTTAAAAGACTCTCAAATTTTAGAAAGCCAAAGATAAAAAAAATCTCTTAAAAGTGACAAAAAAATAATTTATGTGCAATAGAACAAAAAACAGACATGCAAAATATTCTCATAGGAAAACAATGCAATAACTAAAATTTAGAAGGAAACACTAACCTTGGACTGAGAATTACACATCTAGTTAGCATATAATTCATGAATGAGAATAAGACAATAATAACATGAAATATATGAAGAAAGCCTAAGAGAAGAGGAATAGCATTAAAGAAAATTAAGCAAATAATTTAAGAGTAGGTGAACAACACATTATTTAACAATGAGGCTTTAAAATTAAAATTGGTATTCTCTACAAATTCTTAAATAGACTTTTGAAAAAACTTGACTTTTATATCATCCCAAACATGATGCATAAAATTTTAAATAGTTTCTTTCTTAATATGTGGCTTAATGGGAGTTAAAATGAGATGCATATTTAGGGTTTTATGGAGCCTGGAAGGGAGACAATCCCTGGGCCCAGGTGATGAGGAAAATTGGGTAAAGGCAAGAGGATAAACAAAAACCCAACAAGGAAAACATTTAGCAGGTGAAGTAGGACACCTTGCTGCTGTAGAGGGAGGTGTGGGCATAGGTGTTTGACTCAGTCTTAATTGTCTTCAAAGCATCCCTAGAAAGTAAAGTATGTATGTCTCTGCTAATTATTTCTAGCTACCCCTGGGTTCAGGTACTCCATTCACTGCATATTTTGTGTGGCCCATAAAATATCAAGTCAAGTATTAATTACACCAATTTTGGAGATGCCCTTGTATTTGGTAGATGAAAAAAATTCTCCCCATAGAATTGATGTTAAGGTCCATGCTCACCAGACATCCAAAGATAATGTTCCAAAGGGGAAAAACATAACAAAGATGCCTCAAATAAACATAAGAACCTGAGCCATCAAAGATTAAAAAGAAGTAAACTCCATTTCTCATATCTTCAGTCCCAATATATGGAAGAGAAAGAATGGGATGATTGAATGAAGTGATCATTTGATGTTTTGTTTGTTTGTTTGTTTGTTTGTTTGCGGCACTGGGGATTGAACTCACAACCTCGTGCCTGTCAGACAGGCGCTTAAGTCACTGAGCCAAACTCCCAACTCTGGTTTTTTTGAGGCAGGGTCACACTGCATAGCTCAGGCCGGCCTTGCACTCACATTGTAGCCCAAGCAGGCCTCGAACTCACTACGCTCCTCCTTCCTCAGCCTTCCGGGTGCTGGGATTAAAGGTGTGCGCCACCATGCCGGGCTCGTTTGATGTTTTTAGTAAGAAAAGAAATAATCGAAAGTATGATGAGAGCAAGAAACTATCAAAACCGACAAGTCATTTAGAAAAAAACTAAAAAGTAGAATGTATAGAAATAAAAATAGAAGAAATGGAATCTTGCAAGATGGCTATACCAACACATAAAACACAACTCAAGAGAGATTTCAGGGACTAAAGTATTTATTTGGATAGTCCTGATCCTAGCTCATATCACACTTATAAATTCTAGGGAAAACATTTAGAAGCAAAATATTTGATGGATCTAGAGAATTCCTAAAAGTAGGTATGGGCTGAATCTGTGCTAAGAGTGAAGAGTGAGATACACATGTAGTCTGCTTTCCCCCAGCATCTGCCTGGTACTGGGATACTGTGATGCTGCTTGGCTGGAGAGAGAGCTGAAACCATAGGCACATGTCCTTCAGTGACAGGAGAGGTTATGAGACTGCCATAGGGCTGTGTATGGAGATGGGTGATAGCAGAAGGGTTAGGGTTAGGGTTTAGGGTTAGTGAGGACTGAGCAAAACTCTACATGCCAAATCCTATAAACATTTAAGTGGATAACGATTTGCAATTGCACAGGAAAGACAGGGGACCCTGGAGAAGTAGCACCCAGAGCCTGAGAAACCTGGGCACGCTTTGCACCTACTGCCTATAGAGGAGGGCAGAGGTTAGATTCTAACTGCGGAGGGGAGGACATGCTTCAGAGGACCTGTGAAAAATGCCAGAATTCATGCTTAAGTGCAAAACCAGACTCCATGAGTTCAAGATGACTTGTCCTGAATGCAAGTGCCTGCTAGACCAAGAATCAGAATGTCCCACCTCCGATGTCCAGTAGACACACAAAATTACTAGGTGCACAAAGATGTAGAAAAAATATGCACAACCAACAGGAATTAATTAAATGTCTTGAGGCCACCAGTGTGTACATCAGCAAAGACACAAGAATATTCATTGTAAGTATGGACAAGGCTTAAAGAGAAACACTTGTTTAAATGAGTAAAGAAACGAGTAATCCCATTAAAAACGTACAATATAAGAAGTAAAACAAATGCAAATTTTAAGGTTGAAACTTGGCTAATTTTTTTTTTGAATCACAGTGTGCTCTTAACAACAAAACGGAAAGAGGCAGAGAAAGAGTCTATGAATCTGAAGATAGATTAATAGTAATTGTCTAGTATGAAACCAAAGAACAGAGCCACATTGAACTCTGCACAATTTCAAGCAACATAATGCGCATATAGTTGAAAGTTCCTTAAGAAGAAGAGGGATGAATGAAATAGAAAATGTCACTAAGTTAGAACATATGCTGGACCATTAATAGATTTGCATGCATTGGTTAGAAAGAACATGTAAAATGTAAACACAAAAGAAAAACTTGATAAACTGAACTTCAGTGATAAATTGAACTCCATCAAAAGCTCCTTTGAGAGAATGAAAGGTAGGAGCATACTGGGAGAGTACATTTGCAGGTGTCTGGCAAAAGGCTTATGTTTGGGATATATATGATGAATTACTACAAATCAATAGCTGAGAAACAAACCACTCAAAGATAAAATGGTGAAGGACTTGAACAGGTGCTTCACAGAAGGATTAATTTGAGAAGCCAGGAAGCACAGGAAAAAGAGAAGCTGTTCGATATTATAAGTTTTCAGGGAAACAAATTAAAACCTAGGAGAATTGCTAAAACTTACAGTTGAGAGCACCAAATGTTAGCAAGGCTATAACTAGGACACTGGAGCCTCTTCTATATTTCTCAGTTAGTGGGGTGAAATATAATTAATTTGGAAATATGTTAGCTAGTGAATTATAAATTTAAACATACAATACCCTATGAACAAGGACTCTACTCTTTCCAAGGGAAAGAAAATAATACATAATTGGATAAAAATTTAAACAATTCAAATAATTAAGACAATTAAAACTAATCAAGGTATAATTAAATCCAGGTGCCATTAAAATCTGGGCAATGATAGAAATATATTCAAGACCAGGGAGAAAGGGAAGGTTGATAAAAGTCTAAAGAACTTGTTTAAAATAATAAATTGATTAAATTTCAACTGGTTATATTAAATATGCATGTCAAAATGCCTACTATGACTACCAAAGAAGAAATACAGTATTTTAATTTTATATTTAGGGAGGAAAAACAATGATTTGGTACTTTGATCCAAAAGAAAAGAAAGCAAAGGAAGAACAACTTAGTTGAGCATGGCTGATAAATGGAAAGTACCAAAATAGAATTCTAATACATCAGTGATAGTCATGGTTAGATTTAAAACAAATATTAAAATTGTCAGAGTAAATAAAACTGAAATACTGATTCATGCTATTTAGGAGAAGCATTTCTGAAATATAAGTAGACAAAATAGTGAAGGTATAAAATTATATAATATACTGATAAAAATCTGCTATAATATATTAATATCAGTAAAAATAGCTTTATCAATGCAACAGATATCTACAAGGTATTAAGACAACAGACTTTAGTAAGGCTACAGTATGTTCCAATGTATGATAAAGGAGTTACCTCTTTTAAAATAAATGGCATAACTTAAAATATGTTCATCAAGAGACAAATGTAGGAACTAAATTATTAAATAATTGTTAAATAATAGATTTCAGCTATAGAAAAATGAGGCTGGACTATAAGAATTCCTAATATAAGACCTCCAGTAAACATATTTTAATAAAATCACATTATATGAACTTTCTGCTTACCCCTATATATTCAAGATTTCTACCTACTTTGTCTTCCAGCAGATTTAGTGTCTCTGCTTTAATATTTAGGTCTTTGTGCCATTTTGACTTTAGTTTAGTGCATGGTGATAGAAATCAATCTAGTTTCAATCTTTGACATGTGGAAAGCTAGATTTTCTAGCATCACTTATTAAAGAGGCTGTCTTTCATCCAGTGGACATGTTTGGTCTGTTTGCCAAAGATAAGGTGGCCAAGTGTGTTTGGAGTTGTGTCTGCATCTTCTAATCTGTTCCATTGGTCCTCAGATCTCTTTTTGTTTTGCTTTGTTTTGTTTTGTTTTTTGCCAGTACGATGCTGATTTTATCACAGTAGCTTTGTAGTATAATTTCAAGTCAGGGATTGTGATACCTTCTGCCTTGTGTTTGTTGCCCAGAACTGCATTTCACATTAGGTCTCTTCTGGTTCCAATGAATTTTAGGAAGGTTCTCTCTAGACCTATGAGGCATGTTAATGGTATTTGGATTGGGATTGCATTAAATCTGTATAACAGGCCGGGAGTTTGGCTCAGTGGCTTATGCACCTGTCAGGCAGGTGTGAGGTTGTGAGCTCGATCCCCGGTGCCACAAAAAAAAAAAAAACTTTAAATCTGTATAACAGTTTTAGGAATATGGCCGTTTTCACAATGCTGGTTCTTCCTATCCATGAGTAAGGGATGTCTTTCCATTTTCTATTATCCTCTTTGACTTCTTTTTCAGAGTACTGTAGTTTTCAATGTATAGATCTTTTATTTCCTTCATTAGATTGATTTGTAATTCTCTTTTTTTGCATGCTATTGTGAAGTGTATGGTTTACCTAATTTCTCTCTCCGTGAGTTTGTTGTTTGCATACAGGATTGTTATTTATTTTTGAGTGTTGACTTTATATCTAGCTATGCTACTGAATTTGGTTATTAATTCTAGAAGTCTCTCGTTGGAGTTTTTGGGAAACAAAAATCAAGCTGCACAGGAAGTATTCTGAAGAATCAACAATTGTGGTCTCATCTTATTATAAAGTTTTTGCAAGTCAAAAGAAATCGCCAACAATGTGAAAAGAAAACTCACAGAGTGGGAAAAAGTTTTAGCCAACTATCCCTCAAACAAAGAACTTCTATCTAGAACATATAAAGAATTGAAAGGAGTCAGACCCAATCCAAAAATGGGGATCTGGGGTGAATACATGCTTCTCAGATGAAGAAATACAGATGGCAAATAAATATATGAAAAAATGTTCAACATCACTGGTCATCTGAGAAATGCAATTTAAAGCAACACTGAGATTCCATCTCACACTAGAAAGAATCATCATCAAAAAATCAACGAATAACGAATGCTGGAGAGGCTGTGGGGGAAAAGAAACCCTTCTGCACTGTTGGTAGGAATGTAGACTGGTGCAACCATTGTGGAACTCAGTGTGGAGATTTCTCAAATAACTAGGATTAGAGGTCCCGTTCAACTCAGCTATTCCCCTTCTGGATATTTTTCTAGAAGAATTAAAAATATAATATCTCAGTGATATATGTCCACCTTTGTTTATAGCAGCACAATTTGTATTAGCTAAATATTAGACATAACCCAAATGACCAACAACTGAGGCATGAATAAAAAAGAATGTGGTATTTTTATATAATGGAGTACTAATCAGCTGTAAAGAAGAATAAACTCCAGGCTTTTATAGGTAAATGGATGCAACTATAGACCACACTCATTAGTGAACTAAATCTAACTCCCATATGTAAGCATCATGTTATCTCTCTAGTATAAGAAACTAAAAGAGTAAATAAGATACAAAATCTGCAATAGATATTGAGAAAGGGAAAGAAATTGCTCACAAGGAAAGAACAACTGGGATGGGGGAAAGGAGAAGTGAAGGAAGGAAAAATAAAATAAATATATTTATATAAATTATTATATAACTTATAGTTTATATCATTACATATGTACACAAGATAGCTAACATAATTATACTACTAATTTCTTTTAGTTCATTGAAAAGATAGGTTTGTGCTTATGTTGGTTGATTAACTTTGTATGCCTATATCTTGTAATCTGAGCACTTACTTTGAAGACAACAATATGCAATTCATTAACCATTATTAATTTCTTATTATCCTGTTTTGAAACACTGTATCATCATTTTTATTTTTGTA